>CAUYQG010229410.1:0-25061 GCA_963574415.1 Tarsius wallacei | reverse complement strand
CTTTGGGAGGCTGAGGTGAGTGGATTGCCTGAGCCCACGGGTTCGAGACCCGCGTGGGCAAGCGAGACCTCATCTCTACAATAAATCAAAAAATTAGCCGGGCGTGGTAGCACGCGCCTGTAGTTCCCGCTACTCGGAAGGCTGAGGCGGAAGGATCGCCGGAGCCCAGCAGGTCGAGGCTGCGGTGGCCGGGAGCGGTCACTGCACTCCAGTCTGGGCGACAGAGTGAGACTCCAACTCAAAAAAAAAAAACAAAAAACAAAAAAAAACCTTGACATCTTACTAACCAGAGAAGTGAAAGACCTTTACAATGAAAACTACAAAACAATGCTCAAAGAAATCAGAGAAGACATAAACAAATGGAAAAATATTTCATTCTCATGGATTGGAAAAATGAGTATTGTTAAGATATCCATCTTACCCGAGGTAATCTACAGCTTTAACACAATACACATTAAACATCATTCTTCTCAGACCTGGAAATAACAATATAGAAATTCACAAGGACATATAGATGACCACAAATAGGCCAAAACAATCCTTAGCAAATGAAACAAAACGGGAGGTATCACACTTCTAGACTTTAAACTTTACTATGAGGCTACAGTAATCAAAACAGCCTTGTATTGGTACAAGAACAGGCATACAGACCAGTGAAACAGGATAGAGATTCCGGAATAAAACTTCAATTTCTCAACCAACTCATATTCAACAAAGCCTCCACCAACAACCACTAAGGAGAGAAGAACCTATTCAGTAAATGGTGCTGAGAAAACTGGCTGACCATGTGCAGAAGAATGAAACAGGACCCTTACAGAGCACCATACACAAAAATCAACTCTAAATGGATCAAAGACCTAAATGTAAAACCTCAAACTGTCTCGGAAAATCTTAGAAAACGCAGGGGATACCCTTACAGAAATTGGAATAGGAGACCAATTCCTGTTCAAAACCCAAATGCCCATGCCATAAGAGATAAGATAGACAAGTGGAACCTCATCAAACTAAAAAACTTCTGCATAGCATTAGAGACCATCAAGAGAGTGAGGAGACAGCCCACAGAATAGGAAAAAATATTTGCCAACTATATATCTGAGAAAGGCTTAGCATCCAGGATATACAAAGAATGCAAACATGCCGGGTGGGGAGGGGGGGGCAAAAAACGAAAGCCCTTTTAAAAAGTGGACAAAATATATCAATAGACAATTCTCAAAAGAAGATATACAAATAGCCAATGGATACATGAAAAAATGCTCAGCTTCACTAATCATCAAAGAAATGCAAATTAAAACCACACTGAGATATCATCTATCCCCTTTCAGGATGGCCATTATCAATAACTCAAAAAACAACAGATGCTGGAGAGAATGTGGGGAAAAGGGAATACTTCTACACTGTTGGTGGGAGTATAAACTAGTACAACCTTGCCGGGCTCGGTGGCTCAGCCTGTAATCCCGCGCCTTTGGGAGGCTGAGGTGAGTGGATTGCCTAAGCCCGCGGGTTTAAGACCCACCTGGGCAACTTGGCGAGACCTCATCTCTACAATAAATCAAAAAAATTAGCCGGGTGTGGTAGCGCGTACCTGTAATTCTGGCTACTCGGAAGGCTGAGGCGGAAGGATCGCCAGAGCCCAGCAGGTCGAGGCTGCGGTGGCCGAAAGCGGCCACCGCACTCCAGTCTGGGCGACAATGTGAGACTCCAACTCAAAAAAAAAAAAAAACAAAAAAAAAACTAGTACAACCTCTTTGGAAAACAGTGTGGTGATCCTGAGAAGTTATAAAATTCAATCTTCCATATGACCCAGCAGTCCTACTTCTGGGAATATATCTGGAGGAGCTCAAATAATTCTATAAAAATGATACCTGTGCACACATGTTTATTGCAGCACTATTCACAAGAGCAAAAACATGAATCCAACTGTGCTGCCCATTGAAAGTGGACTGGATAAAAAAAAATAAGGTACATATACACAGTAGACTATTATGTAGCCATAAAGGACAAAAGTATGGACTTCACAGTAACATGGATGGATTTGGAGTCTATAATACACAGTGATCTATCACAGAAACAAAAAACTGAGTGCCACATGTTTTTATGTAAGTGGACTCTGAACATTTATCATAGTACAATAAGAAGGGGATTGACAGTAGCAGGACATGCCCAGGGGAGGGAGGTGGGGCACATAGCATCAATACGGGTACCTGAACTCAAAACAGGCAAAGTGGGGACCAAAGGGAGGCCCAAACTTTACCTGTATGATGATTACTTATGTATCTAATTCTGAATTGTACCCCATATCTTTAAAATAAGTAAATAAAAAACATTTTTAAAGATTTTGAGGGTACACACACATTCAGTTTCTAGCCAGGCCTTTCTCATAGGGTTGTTGAGATCATTAAATAAGGCAGCAAAAGCAAAGCACTTAGAACAGTTGGCATAAAATTAAGTGCTCACCGAATGATAGGAGCTTTAGAGTGTTGTTACCACTGTTATTACTGTCACTTGGGTAGGCTGATATCCTGCCTACTATCCTCATTGGAGAGACTGAGAAAGTGTGTTCTGAGACCAGCAACACTTATGCAATCCACAGGTTTCCCAATGCTCATCCCAGGGACAAGATGCAATAACTGATGAATGTCTGTTTGCACCTGCTTGCCTTCATAGGCCAGTCACCTCCAGCTTGATATTTCTCTCAAGTTAAGACAGGGATTTGCTCACCCATGCACACATGCTTTATTTTGAAAATATTCAGAATTCTCATATTTGCTGGGAGCTGTTCTAGGTGCTGATAAAACACAGAGAGTACAATGTCTGAGATTCCTGCCCTTGGGGACTTTTCAATGAGAAAGGCAATGAACAAGTACATTTAAAATGTGACAGATTGTGGTGTTATCAAGATAGGAAGCAGGGTAAGGAAAGTGAAGATTGAAATGAGAGAAGGGACTGTTTCAGTTGGGGTGAGCAGCATGGGCCTTTCTGAAAAGGCAAGGCCATGTTTAATCAGAGACTTGATTGAAGAAGTGTGGGGTTGGGGTGTGAGAGGGATGCATACACCTGGAAGAAGAGTCTTCCCTGAAAGGGTAGCACAGGCCCTAAGTTGAGAGGCTGTTTGGTGTATTCCAGGAATATCAAAGAGGCCAACCAGTATGGATAAAGAACAATGACAAAGGGATGCAGTAATGGAGATGAGGTCAGGAGGATAAGATGTGGTCAGACCATGAAGGACCTCAGAGGCCATGACAGAGACTTTGAAATTTATTCCAAGTGAGACAAAAAGTCACTGGGATGTTTTGATCAGTAAAGTGACTGTTGTAAAAACATCTAGCAGATCTAGATCATTTCTAGCTTCTAGAACTGTTGGGGAGTTCATGCTGTTGGGAGAAGTGTATAACAGTGCAGGGGTCATAACAGAGAGGCGAGGTTGGAGGCAAAATTCCAGGGGAAAGTGATAATGACTAGGAATAAGGTGACCATTCTGCAAGTAGTGAAATACGGTGGAATCCTGGATACTCACTGAAAAAAAAAAAAAGTCAAGGGAATTTGCTGATGGACTGCATTTGAGAGAAAGAGAGGAGTCAGAAAAATCATTTCTTCTAAGGTATTACAAACTTGAATGTTGTCCCATTAGCAATGTTTCATGCTTGCACAGGGCAGAAAACCAATTCAAACTAGTAAGTTTTGTTTTTTGTTTGTTTGTTTGTTTGTTTTAAGAGGAGAGTATGAAATCAACCTGAAAAGATTAGAAATGATACCATTCTCACAACACTGTCTCAGTCTCCATCCTTTAATCATCTTCTTTCTCTCAGAGTAGCTTTGCCATAGGATGTGGAGGATATGCCTGTGGGTATTTCTGAGCCCAGATTCTCACCACTTGTACTTGGCTAAGACAGGTCCTACCTGGGTCTAGTGTATCCTTGATGGAGAGTCTTTCTGTTACCACAACGGTATGATCCACCACCCTCCATGAGAGAAAACCTCAGGCTTTTCAACGTAGGCCACCTCTCTCTCCACGGCCCCACTTCCACTTTCCCAATAAAAGAAGTTTAGAAGCTTCGGCCTGACACTGTGTGAATTGGAGGCGAGGGGTGATATTTCAGTTATTTGACCAAGAATCCAAAGGATGGGCGGCAGTAGGCACCAGCCTTTCCTTTTCAGTCTATAAATAGTCCAGGACAGGAAAAGAAATAGGATTTTGCATTGGGGAGGACATGACAACCTGCAAGTGAGGCTTGGACACTTAAAACAGCCTCACTGAGATTGGTGAAGTCCTTCATTGTTTTAAAAATCCTTTCACAATTTATTTGATGTCCATAATAATCCCTGAGAACAAGTAAGGTAGAAAACTAGCTGCCACCCTCCTCCTCTCCCCTCCCCAACCCTGAATGTTTAGAGTGAAGGAAAAGAAGATTTAGAGAGAGTAAGTCATCAGTCAAAGCCAGAAAGCTATTAGGTGGCAGCTTCAGGTTTGGGTTCCTCAATCTTCTCACCTGGATACAGTGTTCTTCCTATTTGTATAGAAAAATATATTTGGCAATCTATATGCTCTCTAAAGTAGAATATTGATAATTATGTAGTTTTTCTTAAGAGGCTTCCTAGAATGTGCAGGTGTTACTCTGACAAAGAAATTCAAAATGCAAAGCAAAGTAAAAGGAATCAGACACCTCTTAGACTGAGAAATGCAAATTTCTGCAAAGAAGTATCATGGAAGACTATTTTAAAATACTTTGGGCAAAAACATCAGCACCATATCCAATATAAGGCAAGTTACCAAAGAATGAAAGGTTCTGTAAAAACACAAGGAAACAAACCAAAAAAAAAAAAAAAACCAAACAATAAACAAAACAACAAAAAAATCCCCCAAACAAAAAAATCCTGTAAGGAATGAGAATGTATGGGAAGGATGAGTGTTCATTCTCTGATCTGGGCAGTTCCCTTTATAGAGCATGGTGCTTACTGCATCTTCTTTGGATGTCAGGGGCAATGATCTTACTGGTGAGACAGGTTAGTCATGCAAACTGAATTTTTCCTGATGAGAGTTTGTGAAAATTCTTATTCATTTTTGCCTGAGGCATTTTCTGAACTGACAGCAATGGTAGACACAGCTTTCTAAGCCTTGTTTTTCTAAAGACTAGACATACATATATATTTTTAAAATACCATGTACAATTAATCTTTCTGTTGCAAATGGCTACATAGTCCACAGATTCTCATAAAGAGGCTCTGAAATTTATTGTTGTGAATGATTGTTCTTAAGCCATCATGTTTCCTATCAGTTCAGCATTTGTTTCTTAATTTACTCTCACCTTCACTCTTTCTCTCTCACTCACCTTAATTTCACTGAAAACTTCATGATTGCTACTATCTATAAGGCTCAGGCTAGATCAGACAGGGTCTCTGTCCTTGTGAAGTTCATGGTCTAATGGAGTGTAAAAAGTGTGGGTGAGGTGATATCTGTGGCTAATGCTTTGCATGTGGCAAGTCACTAAAATAAAACCGTTGCCATGAGCTTGAGTTTTAAATAAAGTACGAACTTCTTTGTTAGTACATCAGCTAGTTGGCCCACCCCTGAAGTCTAGTTTTCTTTGTCTAGTCTCAGTCTTCTTTGATCAGTAGTTCTCATTTCCTCTCCAATTATGAGAACAATTAACTTGGAGTAGAGATTCATCCACAGCAAGTAATTCTAAATAGACTTTGGTCTAATTTTTCATCAGCTGCTGACAAAGCCTGCCATTCATGAGTCGGTGGCTTTTGCTGCAGGTTTTACCGTTTCATATTTATTTATTGAATGAGGTGATAATTGTTCCTGAGAATTCGTTTTAAAAGAACAAAAACTTATTTCACTTATATCTTGCTTCTTTTGCTTTCCCAAGACTTTCAGCCTAATTTTCTAATCTCATTGCTTGTCCTGATAAGTCATAAAACAATATCCACTATTTGTATGTTCTTAAAAAAAAAGTTGTAATAGTGGTTATAGGGAGTGTTTTTGATCTTAGACACTACGACTGCAGGGAAGAAAACTTAGATGATGATATTTTATGGCTCTCCTAATTAGTATCCATCTGACTTATTATGTCTTCTTTTTAACTTTAAAAGGGCAATCCATATTCAACTACTATGACATCTGTGTGGACATCTGTGTGAAAAAGTCACATAATTTTTTGGCTTGTTTGAATTAGCTCTGAACCCCCAAAACAACACTGTGTTTTATTCTTCTTACATGTAACTACTTAATGAGTTGAAGTTTAGATGACATCTTTTATCATGATCCTGATTAACTACCTAGATCCATAATGTGAGCACTTAGATCTTACTTAGATAATTTTCAGAGGTTTAAAATATAAACAAGCTTAATATTTAAGACAAATGACTGATTCTTTTGTCTTAAAAAGAAGCAAATTGCCTTGGAACGCTCATTATTTTGATCCAGAAGGGTTACTCATTGCTGACCTCTTCATCAGAATGTTGTTTATCATTAGGATTACTGCTAATTTCACATTTGGAACATGAACAAGAACCAAGAAGCATCATATCCTTGAAGTTATCTATTGTTGTGATAGTTCAATGCTTCTGTAGCCTCATTTGACCATGTTGCAATCATACCATGGGATAGGACAGAATTTGTCTTTCAGATATATTGACTCACTTGACATGTTCAAGCAACTTACTAATTTTGGGCTCAGTAGATGTGCATAGAACTTTTATTACACACTCCATTCCACTTAAAGCTCTTTCTGCCATGATTCCTTTTGTTTCCCCAATAATAATTTATCTTGACCTTTTCTTCAAATGTTGCTGTGTAGCCCTGCTCTGTTAACTATAAGGAAAATTGGTGTCTACTATAAACTTTGGGGTTTTTGTTTGTTTGTTTGTTGGAGACAGGGTGTCTCGTCCAGGCTGGAATGGCACCATCCAGGCCAACTGTAGCCTCCACCTTCTAGCCTCAAGTGATCCTCCCATCTCAGCCTCCTGAGTGGCTGGAACTATAGGTGGGCACCACCATGCCTGGCTAATTAAAAATAAAATTGTAGGGATGAGGTCTCACTATGTTGCCCAAGCTAGAAGCCCTGGAATTAAAAAAAAAAAAATGAAACTTAGGACTAGTGCACAAGATGATCTATTGCAAGTCAGTCGCTACTTCTACACAAGAGAAATGAATTCACATTTAAAACTCAGATACAGGTGCCTGGATTCTCACATCAGATGCAAATCTGGGAATCAGAGACCCATATCGTTTTGCCTGGTAATAACATGGATGAGGTCTGAGTCATCTGAGCTCTGGCCCTTTCCTCTCACAGAATGATTGGCTGAATGCATTTCTTTTGTGCAGGTGGACATGCCAACATTTAAGAACTGCTTTGAAGAACTTTGGGAAAAGTGTTCTTTTTCTCAGAGTTGCAGGCTCTCAAATACACTTGAAGGTTCATATTGAAACTGCAGTATCTAAACTCCATGTGGAATATCTGTCAGCAGCTACCAACAACATATATTATAATGCCAGGCATAGCTGCATTCCCTTGGTAATTCTCTACTGTCATCTGTGACTGCATTAGTCTTTCAAGGTGACATGGCACCACATTTCTGAGAGGCAAGACGGGACATGGGCTTGAGATCCCTGTGTATCTTATTTGTTTATCTTCTATCTTGTAACTCATAATGAGACAAATTCCTCACAATATTTTAAAGCAGAGGTTTATTTAACAAGAGGAAATGTTTATTTGAGGCATGTGGTTATAATTCACACTTTAGGTATACTCATGTGTAGTAGGTATCATGTTTTCATGGGGAAAATATTCAACACAATTTTTTCTTATGTGCAGAAAATCAAATGAAGAGTTTAGGAATGCAGTGAGGTTGAGATAGGCCTGGTAAAGAGAGAAGGAAATATCATATTTTATGTGAATGTCAAGATAAATTTGCTACTGACAAGTTTAGCTTCTTATTTTTAAAAATTGAGTTTTATTTGTGTTTTTTTTTTTCTTTTCCATCTTTTCCTCAAATACAGGGGGAAAAATCTTTCAATATCTATTTTTTTAAAATGTTCTTCCAACAGCCTATTTTGAAAAAATGTCAAACCTACAGAAAATTTGCAAAAATAGTAAAATCAACACCCATATGTCATTTACTTAGATTTACCAATTGCTAACATTTCTTCACATTTGCTCTCTTTCTCTCTCTGACTTTTTGATGATCCCTCTTAATGTTGGCTGCAGATAATTATGAGCCTTTTGTCTTCTATATTTCAACAAATATCCTCCAAGAACAAAAACTTTATCCTACAAAACTAACTATAATATGATGATCATTTAGTATTGATTTAATATTATTGTCTAATTTATAAACTGTATTAACACATCAATCTTGATAATGTCCCTTTATAGTTGTTTTTTTTTTCCTTTTTCTTTTTTAAAAAATCCAAGATCAAATTAAAGATCATAAATTGCATTTAATTGTCATATTCAAATACTATTTGAGGAACTGGAAGAAAACTGTACCCCTTGGAAGTACTTATCTGATAGTACTATTTTTTGTTTTTTGTTTTTTGCGTTGAAGTCTCATTTTGTTGCCCAGGCTGGAGTGCAGTGGCATACTCACAGCCACTGCAGCCTCATCCTGCTGGGCTCAGGTGATCCTCCCACCTCAGCTTCCCAAATAGCTGGAACCACAGGCATGTGGCTAATTTGTTGATTTATTGCAGAGACAAGGTCTTACCAAGTTGTTCAGAGGCTCAAGCAATTCTCTCTCCTCTGTCTCCCAAAGTGCTAGAATTACTGAGTCACTGTGCCTGACCTGTTAGTAGTTAAAAAAAAAAAAAATTCTACAGAGGGTCTTCCATTCCTTCAAATAAAAAATGGCTACTGGGTTTGCTTGCTCTCTATAAGCAGTGCCCCATGCTGTGCTGACCCTTCTGATAGTGCTGCATCTCATCATCAACTTTTTAGTTCTTCCATTGAAAAAAATGTTTATCTTGAGTTTTATTCACATAGGACTATTTCTCCTGAGATGTGGAAGTTCATACTTAAATCTAGGTTAACAGTTGGCAAATATTTTCTGTATAGAACCTGATAGTAAATATTTTAGGCTTTGTGGGTTTAAAATTTTCTCTGTCACAACTATTCAACTCTGCCATTGTAGCTTGAAAATAGCCAGGGATAATACGTAAGCAAATGAGCATGGTTGTTTGCCAATAATACTTTATATACAAAAGCACACATTGGCCAAGATTCAGTCCATGGACCATAGTTTACTGACCTCTCATCTAGGCAAATATAGGCTCAGTTAGGCTAATAATACGTGGTAATAGTTAAGGAATTATCCCTCTTGGGTAACTTAATTTTATGTTAACTTTCTGGAGACAGCCCTTTTATAGGTAAAAAAGTTTCATCCAGACCTTGGAGAGTGTATAACCTGACTTCAATACTCATAAATACCAGGTTAAGAAATTCTTAAATCTCAGTCTGTGCAAACAAGAAATGACTTAATTTTTGTAATGACGAACTAGTCAATGATTTTTATCCAAATACAAATATACATATAAAATTCTGCTGAAAACCTTGGACTCAGATTTTAAAACTGCTGCCTGGACCTGCCAGTATGTGCTTTAGGGACTGTAACAAGTTATTGGGAAGTAAGCTTTGCTGGTGTGGGATGGGGCATGGGGGAAGCTCTAATGACTCCAAAATATGACTCATTCTGTCTATGCCAGAGACTAGTCTAGCTGGCCTGCCTGAATGCTCTCCACTTTCCCAAACACATAATATAAAATGTGCAGGGCAGGCAGGTAACTGGACCAGGACCTTCTGATGAAGAAGAGCCATTTCAGTGCTTTCAATAGCTAAATGCCAGTTTGCTTCTCTCATCCTTCTGTCCCAAACTTCTTAATGTGGTTGTGTGTACTACTAACTAGAAAAATAGTACTAATCATTTTTAAATAAAATTTTTTTAAAACTGAAATTAAGCATTCACATCGAAAACAACATAAATCATAAGTTGTACTACCTTAATGAATTTTTACTAAGCAAATGCTCCTATATAACCACTACTCAGATCCATAAATAAAACTTTGCAAACATCCAGCAGCCTACCGCATCGTCCATGCCAGTAATCCTCAACACCAAAGGAAACCACTATTCTGGCTTACGTTCCATAGATCAGTTTTGTCTGGTTTTGAACTTTATATAATTTGAATTATGTAGTATGTACTTACTTTTTGGTACCTGACTTCTTTTGCTTGTGAGATTTAAACATCATGTAGCAGTAATTTATTTGTCATTGCAATAGACTATTCCATTATACGAATATTTCATATTTTACTTACCTTACTTTTTGTTGATGGAAATGGAGATGTTTCTGGATGTTGGGTGACATGACTAATGTTGTTATGAATATGCTCGTTCATGTCTCTTGGTCTTTTGGAACACATAGTCTACAGAAGTGGAATTGCTGACGTATAGGTTATATGCAAAATCAGCTTTAATAGAAACTGCCACTTTTTCAAAGTAATCACACCAATTTACACCCCCACCAGGTATGTGAGAGTTCCAGTAGCCCTTTTGAAATTAAGCTGTTTTTTTCTTATTGACCTGTAGAAATTCTTACATATTTTAGAAACAAAAGTTTTCTAGGGTGTATACATTACAAATACCTTCTCTCGTGTTGACTTGCCATTTTATTCTTCTAACTGTATCTTTTGATGAGTACACGACCTTCATTTCAATAACATTCCTTTTTTTAAATGTTTTTCTTTACAGTGTGTCTTGTGCTATGTTTAAAAAAATTTGCTTATTTCAAAATTTAAAAAATATATTTCTATGTTTACTTTCTTGAATATTTTATTTTTTATATTTCATTCTTCAAACTACTTGGAAATAATATTTTGTGTAATATGAAGTAGAGTTCAAGATTACAATTTTAAATCGGGTGCGGTGGCTCATGCCTGTAATCCCAGCACTTTGGGAGGTGGGAGGCAAAAGGATTGCCTAAGCCCACAGGTTTGAGACCAGCCTGGGCAACTTGGCGAGACCTCATCTCTACAATAAATCATAAAATTAACCAGGTGTGGTGGCATGCACTTGTAGTTGCAGCTACTTGGAAGGCTGATGCAGAAGGATCGCCTGAGCTCCCTAGGTTGAGGCTGCGGTGTCTATGAGCTTGCCACTGCACTCCAGCCTGGGCAACAGAGATTCCAACACACACACACACACAAAGATTACAATTTTACAGTATGGATATCCAACTGCCCTCCTTACTATGGGAAAAATATTTCTATTTCCTTTGAATTTCTCTGTCAACATTTTCATAAATAAATGTATATATGATTCTTTATTATGTTAACTTGGTTTAGTTTTCTATGTTTAAGTAATTACCACAACTTTTTAAGTACTGAAGCTTTATAATAACGCCTGATATTTGTTATGCAATTCTAACTTTCAACTGCAAGACTATCTTGGCTTTTTCTGGCAATATATGTGAACAATTTTATCTAGCTCTTTAACATGTTTATAATAATATCTTATATTTTCCATGTATAGTATTTGTATGTCTTCTATTAGTTATGTTCCAAATTATTTGATATTTGAAAATTCTCTCATCAGTGACATCATTAAAAATTTTTGTTTTTGTTTTTTGCTAGAATACAGAAATCCTATTTCTTTTTATATTTTGGGCATGTTCCCAGTGTCTTTTCTTGTTAAATCTAATAGTTTTACTCATTAAATCTAATACTTTGCCTCTACCAAATGTAACTGTACTTCTGAATTCTGTCATCATAAATTGGTTTTGCCTAATACATTAATATAATACTTTTAATCCGTAGATTCCCTTGAATTTTTTTTTTTTTTTTGAGTTGGAGTCTCACTCTGTCGCCCAGACTGGAGTGCAGTGGCCGCTCCCAGCCACCGCAGCCTAGACCTGCTGGGCTCCGGCGATCCTTCCGCCTCAACCTTCCAGTAGCTGGAACTACAGGCGCGCGCTACCACGCCCGGCTAATTTTTTTGATTTATTGTAGAGATGAGGTCTCGCTTGCCCAGGGGAGTCTCGAACCCGCAGGCTCAGGCAATCCACTCACCTCAGCCTCCCAGAGGCGCGGGATTACAGGCTGAGTCACCGAGCCCGGCCCCTTGAATATTTTATATGTTCAATGGTAACCTGATAAGTGGTTCTACAAATGACAACCTCTTAGTTTCTTTCTTTTCAATGCCTGTATTTTTTATTTCTTAATATTGCCTGGACATCCAGTTTGTCCAGTATATGGGGCAAGTAGAAGTCTTTTAAAATTTCATTATTAGCCATGATGTTTGATGAGAATTTTTGTAGGTGACCTTTATTAGAATAAGGAAGTTCACTTTTATTTTTGGCCTACTAAGAGTTGTTTTATTTTTTAAAAGATTGATGTTAATTTTTTTTTTTTTTTTTGAGTTGGAGTCTTACTCTGTCACCCAGACTGGATGGAGTGCAGTGGCCGCTCCCAGCCACCGCAGCCTCGACCTGCTAGGCTCTGGCGATCCTTCCGCCTCAGCCTTCCAAGTAGCTGGAACTACAGGCGCGCGCTACCATGCCCGGCTAATTTTTTGATTTATTGTAGAGATGAGGTCTCGCTTGCCCAGGCGGGTCTCGAACCCGCGGGCTCAGGCAATCCGCTCACCTCAGCCTCCCAAAGGCGCGGGATTACAGGCTGAGCCACCGAGCCCGGCTGTTGTGAATTTTTAAGCCCACAAGGTAGTGCCAAATTGTGTCCCTAGGTAATTCCAATTTTACTCCGACTAGTAATGTACGATAATGAGTGTAAAAATTGTACTTTATTGTGATCTTGATTTGCATTTTCTATAACAGATAATGATTTTTTGCTAAAATTTTTTGAGTGCTTACTATGTGCCAAACATTGAATTGATTTAGTGAATTAATTTACATTAGTTAATAAACTCATTTAATTTCATAACAGCTCTATGAGGTAGGTACAGTTATAGCCATTTTATAGATGAGGAAATTGAGACCTGCAGACATTAAACTAGCAAATGACAGAGTGGGTGATTCAGATTTGGTCAGGTCAGGCTGCAGAATCCAGCCTCTTACCTGACGTGATAGTTTACCTCTCTTCATGTACTCTTACTTATGCATTCTTAGTCTGCCCCTATCAGTCTCTTGGCCTTTATGTGTTTGCAATGGTGAGTGTTGTTTTTTCATCTATGCTTATATTATCGTGTGTTAAGAATTATCTAGTGTGTAATCTTTCTTTAAAGAGATACTTCTCAATTTCCTCATTGCTGGAATAAGATGACTCAGATGACTTTTAGTACTTTTGGTCTTAATAATTTGTAATTTGACTTAATCTCCTATGTAGTCCATCATTAATTTCAGAGTAATCTGTTATTTGCATTATTTTATCTTTTTTAGTATGTGAGACAATTTTAATACTAATAAATATTACTCTCATATAATATAAAGATAATGAATACATATTAAAATAAAGTATGCTTTATTTCATTGAATAATTCTATTAGAAGTTAATTTTTAATTTTAATACAATATGTTAATGTATTAAGTAGTCAAAAAATTCTGAAGTAGAGTTGAATATATACTGATCTTTATATAAGGTTTTACATTTTTCTGTGATATTTTTGAGGTAGTCTTTATTAAGCCAATCCTTTTTATGATCTGCTAGATGATCAGTAGATGGCTTTATTGTTTTGTATTCCTTTGTTTTACCTTTTACACACTAGGTTTTTAAAGATAAATGTAATTTTAAAATGATAATTCTTGTGTTATGATACTTTACTTAATGATTATTGAGTGACAAAGTACTACACCCAATAACAAACACCTAATTATCAATATATTATACCAAGATAGTGTGTTATTTAAATGTCAGATGTTAAAGTGTCAAGATCCTGTAAAAATAGTGTTTAGACTTGTTTCAGTAAGGAAATGTCTTGTAATTCAAAGTCATTATGTGTATGCTACATACTTTAGCTGTAATAAAATGTTTCAGTGCAGTGGGCCCAAAGAGATCAAGCATACATGTGCATTGGAATAGCAGGCTGATAGAAACAATCAAACAAATGGAGATCAGGATGTTGAACATTTCTTAATAGTCAAATTTAGTCAATGTCCTGGATTTTACATTGTTCCTAGGTTTGTCACGGTCATTAATATTGATACTGAAGGGAATAGCTGCAGCAGACATTTATTGAGCATTTATTACATGCCAGAAAAGGGATAGGAACTAACATTTTTGAAGTTTACTGTGTTCCAGGTGTTAGGATGGTAGGCTTTGGGGATATAGATGAATAAAATCTGTATCTTTCCCTCAAGCAGTTCTCAATCTAATACTAGAAATAAATGATTGCTTCTTTGGCCTTAAAAGATGTGGATACTGATTCACTGTAGGGGAAATACGGTTTTCTGAGAATGGGAGAAAAGCGGTTGAAAGAAAAAATAACTTCATTTTGAAGAAGCATGTTTATGTTATGCTTAACTTTATAGTTCAGTAGTCTGGTGATCAAAGTAGCTACAGTCATAACTGTCTTTGAGCTCTGAAGTTTGTATGGCATTATAGATTGTATAAGAAGGGTTAAAGATTTAATATCTGTTAACAACATAGAGTTAAGGATCAAATTAATATTATGAACTTAGTCATCTTGTGACTTTAGCCTTAACTTGTTTTTATCTGTAAGTAAAATTTTATATATATGGATAATACTTTATCTATAGGATGTATAAGACTTTAGTCTTCTTAAAAAAAATTCATTTCCTTCACTAGCAAGAAATTGAAAATGAATAATTTGTAGCTATACGATAGCTCAATTGAGTCAGGCTTTACTGTAACTGCATGAGATGTGTCATTCTGTCATGTAAGTGATCCAAACAGCTGAAATTTCTGATTGGAATACTAAGGGGGTATTTTATTTTATTTTATTTTATTTATCTAAATGTATGTATGTATGCATGTATTTATTTATTTATTTGAGTCAGAGTGTCACTCTGTTGCCCAAGCTGGAGTGCAGTGACACGCTCACAGCCACCCGCAGCCTCTACCTTCTGGGCTCAGGTGATCCTTCCTGCCTCTCAGCCTTCCAAGTAGTTAGGACTACAGGTGCACGCCACCATGCCTGGCTAATTTTTTTTTTTTTTAATTGTAGAGATGAGGTCTTGCTAAGTTGCCCAGGCTGGTCCTGAACCTTTGGGCTTAGGCAATTCTCTCACCTCGGCCATCACGCTCAGTAAGGGGGTATTTTAGATGAAGAAAATGGTTGTGATTCCAGACTTCTCAACTTTTCATGAACCTATGAACTATATTTATCTCTCCCTTTCCATTCAGTTATATATACTAAAAATTGAAGATTTTATGGGTAAGACGTCAAGGTAGAAGTAGAGACAGGATTATGTAAACATGCTTCTCATTGTTTAGCTCCCCAAAACACTACCATCTTACATGGCCAAATCAGAAAATTAGCTTATACAATATTATTACTAATTGACAACCTAGGTAATGTTGAGAATTTTTTCGGTATTATATATGGGAGAGTTATCATTCAAAGACTTGTGACAGTTACTGTAATTACGAGTTAGTCTTCCTCATATTGCTGTGCTTCTTCAGAAAATTCTTATGCTTAGATTCTACTTTAAGGTTTATGGCAACCAGGAGAGGGGATTCATTTTTTAATGGTTAGACTGCATTTTAAAAATTTTGTTCTCTTTAGAATAGACATTTAAGCACCCTTAGATATCCTTGGTTTGCAATTCCAGTTCTTTCTACAGACTTGAAGGTATATTTGGAGTACTACAAAGAGGAAGTGTCAGACATCTTTTAACACCAGGGTTGGAAATGATAATGAAAGTTGCTAACATTTGTATATTGCTTTAGAATTTACAGCACACTTTTACATACTTCATCTCATCTGATTCTCAAAGGAGTTCTGTGAGGTTGACGGAGCTACATATATACTCATTATATTTTCGTGCTCACTTTGAAATAATTTTAGACCTAGAAAAATGTAAGAAAAAAGAATACCCATCTAGGCAGTTCCCCCAAATGCTAACATCTTACATAGCCAAATCAGAAAATTAACATATACAATATTATTACCAACTGACAATATTAATATCTCTTGATATTATTCAAATTCCACCAGTTGTTTTACTAATGTCCTTTTTCCATTTCAGGATACAATCTATGATCACATTACATTAAGTTGTCTTGTCTTGTTAGCCTCCTTTAATCTGAAACAGCTCTTGAGTCTGTCATTTACAACCTAGAGACACTTATAAAGATTATTGGCCAGGCACTTTGTAGAACTTTCCTAAATTCAATTTACATGTTTTTGGCAACAATATGAAATGTGATGGTGTCTTTGTCCATAAAATCGGAAAGTAGATGATGTTGATAATATCCCACTACTGGTTAAGTTTGATCATTTGGTTAAATTGGTGTTTGCCAGTTTTCTCAACTGTTAAGTTCTTGTGTAAGTGTTTTCTGGGGAGATATTTTAAGACTGTCTAAGTATCCTATTTTCTGCCATACACTTGTTCACCATTTTTAGCATCTGCTGATGATTCTTGCCTACAACAATTCTTTTGGTGTTTGCCAAATGGTGATTTTCTGTTTCCATCATTCCTTATACTTTTATTAATTGGAATTTTGTAGGATAACTTTTTCTTCTCACATTTGAGTATTTGTTTGTATGGGTTATAATCCATTGATATCATTGTTTTTATTCTCTGTTGTCACAGATTTGGCCATTGGGAGGTCTCATCAAGTTGACTTCTATATGTAATTTGACATGTCCCTTCAGTTTTTAAACACTCCTTTGCTGGCATCACGAGATGTTCTAGGCTTATCTCATGCTTTCCTTGCCCCAGCTTTGGGAATCATCCCATTTATTGAGGGGTCTCTGGTTCCTTTTATTGGAGAATTGTATGTAGAAACTATTATATGGGTGCTAGATGTGCTCATTGGTTCTGAGATGAGGTTGGTTGTACTGTTATCTCCATCTACATTTGGAGAAAAGTAAGCTGAATTTAAAAGTCTTGCTCATAACACCCAGATAAAGTGGTAGAATTGGGATGTAAACTCAGGGCTTCTTAGTTTAGAGTCCAGGTTCTTTCTACTTATTCTCCTATATTACCTTAGTGTTTCTTACACTTGGCTTTTCCATTAATTTTGCTATTTTGTCTTTCCTGATAAGGACAGGATATGTTTAATTAAAATATATTTAAGAAAATTATTTGTTAATAATCAGTAATAACTATTTCAAAATAGAAAATAGTCATTGTAGTTCCAAAAATATGTATTATATACTTGCTATGAGTAAGGCAGTGTGCCAGACACTGTTGGTGTTTGAGTGTGTGCATATGTATTGGGGGATATTGTGCTGAGAGTGTTTTCTTTTTTTCCCTCTGTATATACTTAAGGGGTAGAAGTATCTGGTATGACAGTTATAAATTATTTCATTATCCATGAATTCAGACGACTAAAGATCTTATGTATTTTAAGTATATAATATATAATATTTAGATGTACTTATATTTACGTGTGCCTTCTATTCATGCATTGTCATTTCATAATTGTAGTAATACTAGACACTCATTAAATGATATCATTTTATAATTGTAGTAATAGTACATATTCATTAAGTGATATCTATTAGCTAAACACAGTTAAGCATTTTATATTGTTGCATTGAATTCTTATGGTAGCTTCATGAGTGAAGGTACTATTTTTTCCATGTTTCAGGTGAGCTTACAGACTTAAATGACTTGACCAAGCTTATAAGGCTTAATAAATATTGTTAGGAGAATTTAAATCTAAGTTTTATACTAATACTATGTGAAATACTGCTTCTATCATGTATGTGTCTTGTTCAGGTTTTCAGAATGTTCCTTAATTTTGATGTTGAGGATTTGGTGAGTAAGTCTATTCTGTTTAAACATTTTTTGACTCATACATGTTGATACTGTCCTTTCTCAGCTTATATGTGATTTATAAAACATAGTGTAGTTTATCCTTAAATAGTCTTATCTCAGCATCATGTTGTTAATTTTTATGGAGCATTCTTTTGGTCTATAAAATTTTGTTGGAATAGTGATTAGCATCCACAATTACAGAGAGAGGAGTACATTTTTGTTCTATTTCTAATACCAGGCTAATGCTTGCTGGGCATTTCTTGTCTGGGTTGCTATGATAGTTTTGAGTCTGTCTTCATTAAAGAGGATAATAATATTCTTAAAGCTCATCTTTGTGCTTCCACATTAAAATAAATAAATGTATTTAAAATTTCGGGTGTCAGTATAAGAAAATATTAGTGGCAGTGGCAAGTAATATACATTATATCTTAGTTATTTCATAGTAAACTTAAAAAATGAAAATGACTATGAAGTAGAAAAAGGTAGAACTGTGTGTATGTGTTTATTCACGAGTAACAATAGAAAAATCTCTAGACAAAAATTCATCTTTGTTATTAGAGAACTCTTAGAAATTATTATTCCTTGTGTATATCAGAATTAACACATAAATATACACAGAATATTTTTATTTTTCACTAGAGTCTCCCTTGATATCCTTGGGGAATCAGTTCCAAAGACCTCCACCCAAATACCAAAATCTGTGGATGTTTAAAGCCCTTATATAAGATAGTCTAGTATTTGCATGTAACCTAAGCAAATCCTCCTGTATACTTTAAGTAATCTCCAGATTACTTATAATACCTAATACAATGCAAATGTTATATAAATAGTTGTTATACTATATTTTTAAAGTGATAATGGCAAGAAAAAAAAAAGCCTGTACATGTTTAGTAGAGACACAACCATTGTAGCCTAACTACATTTTCAATCTGTGGTTGGTTGGATCTGTGGATGCGGAACCCACAAATAAGACAACCATAGGATTCTAGCAGATACGACCCTATCGTATCATGGTATAGTTCTTTGAACTTTGATAAGTGACCAACAAGAATTCTACAACTTTTTCTAATTGTTGCACTTTAGAGAGATGGGCTGATTTCTCTGTATAGAGCAATTTACCAGTGCGAGGCTAAGGTCGTGATTTATGTAGGCTATAGCTCTGCAGTTCAGATGGTTTATAGGATTTCGTTTAAGAATAGATACAGAATATTGTTTCTTGTTCTTAACTTAATCGTTGAGTTGTAAATTAGCATCTTGGTCAAAAGAGCAAGGGTGTGGTTTTTTGCCAAACTGTGCTATCTTATTCTAATCACAGGCTATGAAGTATACTTCTGTTGGTACTTTTGAGTTCTTTCTGCCCAAGTTCAAGGCCGAGTCCTGTCATTTACCAATTGTGTGGTCTTGGACTTCTGTAAGCCTTAGTTTCCTCATCTATAAAATGAAGATAATCATGACACCTGATTTGAAAGATTACTCTAGGATTAAATATAGTCAGTGTAAAATATTGAACTTTGTTTACACAAAGCCAATACTGAAACATAGGCTGCTTAATAATATTATTGTTATTAGTGGTGGTGGTGGTAACAGTAATTGATTCATTGCAAAGAAACATTAAAAGTTCCTACTTTAGAATAGGCACTAAATGACAAACATTTATGGGAGACTAGGATAATTTACAAGTTTTGGTTGTTATATGGAATCAAAAAAAATTGGGGATAGGAAAGGATTTTGATTAAACAGCATGTTTTCTCTCTTATTTTTATAGGTAAGGGTACTAAATCCTGGAATGGTAAAAGTAACTTGCCTACAGTATTACAGTTGCATTGTGTTAATATCAGTGGAAATTTTGTCTTTATGACTGTCAGTTCTGTGTTGTTTCCACTGAAGAATGTCCTTTCTGTCAGTTGTTTTTCCCTATAATATCTTCCTCATACCTAGTCTCAAGGAAAATTATTTATTTGGGAAGTTCATCTATTTTTTTTATTTTTAGGGATCATTGATACCAATAATCAGCACCGATTCTAAAAGAACAGACAATGTAAGTGGAAAGAGAAATTACTAATTTGCCTCCTTAAAAAGGGTAAGATAGTGTAATGATGCTTTTTATTAGAATCCCTTCATTGATCCCTGCAACAGGTCAAGGAAAATAAACTCTAAAAGCACTGTTCAGATTCTCATGGTAGCCAGCAGGGTCTTAACAAGAAATAGATTGATTATTTAGCTATGGGTAAGTTGCTTATTTATTTTTAGAAATTTAAAAAATATAGAAAAGTACAAAGAAGATAACTATCTGTATCCTTATCCAAAATTAACCACTGTAATTTGTCTTAGGTTTGAAAAAATCCATTATTGTTTTTGAGAGGGTGATTATAATTGAGTTAGGTCATTAAATCTATCTTATCTAAAGATAGATAGGAGTTGAAAAATGATCTGATTTTAACTTGGAGCTAGTTAGGACATTTGGTTAGGTAGTGTACTAGATGAAGTTAATGAGTCTGTATTTGGACCAACAAACTACATTTCTTCTGTAATAAAAAACAATTGGTTGCAAAACCAAATGACTTAGAATGAATCAGTGGTATTTTAACATATCTTACAACTTAAAAGAACTACGTAGATTGTGAATTCTATTGACTTTCGTTCAGGAACATAATTGTAAAATGGATAGTACCTTAGAAGGGAATTGCTTTGTTAGTGAGTGAGACTGGCTCATCACATAACATCCATATTGCAAAGGTTATTACTTATTCTTTTGCAATACACACATTGTGATAAATTTATAATCCACCAGTATGATGAGATATTTGGAAACTACATTTGAGAACAGGTTGTAGGAACTGGTAAGGCTGAGCTTGGAAAAGAGTTGATCAATGAGGTATTAGCTGTTTTCAGATAATTAAATAGTGAGAGCTTAGACATGTTTGTCCTGGAAAGTAGAACTAGAATCAGTGGATGGAAGTAAGAGGAGTGGGAAGTAGATTTTTGTTCTGTACAAAATAACAAAATAAAACTTCCCAATGATGTGATTTGTCTGATAATGGAATGGACCACCCAGTTCTATGACATTGGGAGCTGCTTATAGTTATTTTCAAATGGAGGGTAAAAGGATTGATCAGTTTGTGTGCATCTTTTCAAAAGAAGTGTTGTGTGTTCGGTTAATACTAGATCTTTTAGGTTGTGAGGGTGATTATAATTGAGTTAGGTCATTAAATCTATCGTATCTAATGATAGATAAGAGTTGAAAAATGATCTGATTTTAGCAGTTATAAGCTGCTAAAGTTCAGTGCTTTTAATTTTTATACACTTAATGCACTGCTGTTTTTTAGGTTTCCAGGATCTGACAGATGTACATTTTTGTCTAAAAAAAAAAATGCAAAGCTTTAGAGAAATACTCTATAGCTTGATATTTATAGATGAAGAAAAAAATTGTTGACTCTCTGTTAATCTTTTAGAACATACTCAATTTATGTTTACTTATGGAAGTTCCTGAAAATTCTAAATGTGAAGTTGATACCTAGTTCAGTATGATCTCTTACAGGGTAAAGCTTATTTTATTGCTAAAGAAAGTATGTTTTCTTAGCTATCTATGGAATGAAAAAACTTTCACTTCTTGTTTTGAGAGATTAACTTGATGCTTTCTAAACTTGTCATAGTCCAATGGACAACAGCATTACTGGGTTCATACATGGTCTGTGATAGTCTATGCATGCTCCAGAAATATGTTTTTCTGGGAATGGGTGTTGGTTTACATGTATTAAGCATTACTTATCTGTCCAAGTAGCCATAGAAGTATGTCTGATTCACTTCAGTTGTGTCTAATGCAAAGCTACTGAGCTGGATGAAAAAGTAGTGTTCAAATGGTTTGGATTTTGGGATTTTGGAAACACTTAAAAATTCTTATCTATACTTGTTTCCTAATATCGATGGAAAATGTATTCTGTACATCTTTACTGTAATCTTTACTCATTTTAACTTTTTAAATGAAAAGTTTATAGATTATAATTTGATGATAGCTATTTTTATTTCGCCATTGCCTGTTTTTTCTTTCAAGTAAGGGCCATGGTTTATGGTTTTTTAAGTGCCTCACCGTCATGTGTTTCTTGTTTTGAACCACTGTTCTCCTGCTACTCCTATTAGGACCATGATACTGATTTGAATCTAGTATTGCTCATAGTTTAAAAGTTCTAGTGTTTCCTTGAAGAACTGGATTGCTGAACATTTTGGAGCATAATGAGGGGTACAGGGCATAACGTAATGTGAAAGGATATGTAAACAAGGTGGGCATGCTTATTTTGTGAATAAGATTACACATTTGTTTGTGTGGGGGGGAATGGGGCCATGATTGTGGAATCCTGTTTTTTCAGTAGGTGCTGTGAGCTTACATTCAGACTTACAAAATTGTAGAAAATGAAAAATGTAATTGATGGAGAATATTTTTGCCCCAAAATCTTACTTTTACATAAGTGAAGCTGGGGATAAAGAGTAACTGTGTTTTCTTTCTAGTTACGGCTATTTAAGTTGCAGAGCAGGACTAGAATAGCAAGGATTTAAATCCTTGCTCAGGCACTTACAGCTGACTTGATCTTATGGAAGTCACTTACCTCTTAAAGCTTTAGTTTCTTCATCTGTAATATGGAGATAATATACCTTTTCAGGGTTATTGTTGGAATTAAAGATAATGTCTTTAACCAAATATCCAAAATAGATTAGGCCTTACTATTAATAGTAAACACTAATAGTAAAAATAAGGTATTTACTATTAAATGTTTATTATTAGAGCTCAGATTGCTTTCTTTAATTTTAGGTAGTTTTTTTGTGATTATGGAAGAGTAAAATAATGGTAATCTGTACTTCTCAGGGATAATCATGATGACATGTACATTTTCAAGATTTTTTTTTAGACATTTTATATACTTTTTATTTGTCCACAACTGAGATCATACTATTTTATACTGTTTTAAAGTCTTATTTTTCACTTAATTGTGTCAGTCTATTCAAATTCATATTACAATATGACTGAAAATTTACTTTTAATCATTACTGACAGATCCTTAGCCAGTTTCAAGGGTTTTTTTTCCCTATAATAAGCTATGTTATAATATACAGTTGTGTGCATATAGTCCTAAGTACACCTCTCTGTTTCTTTAGAATAAATTTCTAGATATAAAATTTCTGGGTCTTAAAATATGTATAGATTCAATTTGCCAAATTGCTCTATAAGAATTTATGAGACTGATCTTTGCCATATATGATACGTTTTCCCTGTTTGTTATTTGTCTTCTAATATTTTGATGTTTTTACTCATATAGAGTATTTTCATTTTTATGCAGTTGGATAAAGCCAGTCTATTTATCTTATAATTTCTGACTTTGGGGGAAGTTTACAAAGGTATTCTCTACCCCAAAATTACAAAAATGTTTCTCTTGATACTTTTCTCTTAATATCTCTTGATAATAAGTTTTATTTTTAGTGTTATATTAGAGATTGAAGTTTTTAATTTTTTTCAGATGGCTAGACTTTTACTCTAATACTATTCATTGAAAAAAATCTTTTGTACTCTACAGATTTGATGTGCCTTATTGTTAGAACATACTAAATGTTTGTATGCATTTCGGAGTTTTCTGAACTTTATTCCTGTTTTTCTGTCTGTTTTTTGAGACAGGGTCTCACTTTGTCACCCAGGCTGGAGTGCAGTGGCACACTCATGGCTTGCTGTAACCTCTGGGTTCAGGAAGTCCTCCCATTTCAGCCCCTGGGTTCAGGCAGTGCTCCCATTTCAGCCCCCTGGGTTCAGACAGTCCTCCCATTTCAGCCCCCTTAGTAGCTGGGACTGCAGGTGTATGCCACCACACCCAGCTAATTTTTGTATTTTTCATAGAGACAAAGTCTTTCTATGTAGCAAAGGCTGGTCTGGAGCTCCTGGGCTCACACGATTTTCCTGCCTCGAACTCCTAAAGTGCTGGGATTATAGGCATGAGCCACTGCGCCTGGCCTGATTCTCAAACTGTATTGTATATAAGTGTCACTTCATCTTGGTGTTTTGTTTTTGTAGTATATTCATAGACCTTGCCTCCAGAGAATTTTTTCATTCGAGAATCACTCTGCTGTCCAGCCTGGAGTGCAGTGGCAGGATCATGACTCACCACAGTCTCGAATTCCTGGGCTCAAGTGATCCTGTCACCTTAGTCTCTTGAATAACTGAGACTACAGATGTGCGCCCCTTTGCCCACCTAATTTTTGAAATTTTTTGTAGAGACGAGATCTCACCATGTTGCCTCGACTGGTCTTGAACTCCTGAGCTCAAACAGTCCTCCTGCCTCTGCCTCCCAAAGTGCTGGGATTACAGGTGTGAGGCACTATGCCCAGCCAGAAATTTTGATTTCAAAGTTTTAGTATGACATAGGAATCAATTGTATAATAAACACATTAGATTCTTAGGATACGTGTATTTTATGAACTGCATATTGAGAAGACTTGCTCTGTTTCATCTGTATTATACTACTTTAAATACTGCATATATGTGTGTGTATACACACACACATACACACATATTTTTTTAAATATGTTTTTGCTATTGGCCACTTCTGCTGCCTGACTGATAGGATTAACTGTTCCTCTTGCCCCTTCTCTCTCCTTTCAAATACTTTGTTTTTATAATACACTTTGATAACTACTATGTGAAGAAGTCCTTCACCTCCACATTAAAATGTTTATTTTTTTCTTTTTTTTAATTTTATTTTTAATTTTTTTTATTCAATATTTTTTATTATGATATTGTGGGGTACAGTTAAGGATTAGGTGTACAAATATGCCTTGTTCGGGCACCCTTGTTGATAGGAAGTGTCTCCCCGTCCCCAGACAGATATTTACTACCATTAATCCCATCACCCTACCATGAGAACATGTGATACTCAGTTTTTTGTTTCTGTGAGAGGTCACTCAGTATTACAGACTCTAGCTCCATCCAGGTTGCTGCAAAGTTCATGGTTTTGTTCTTTTTTATGGCTGCGTAGTATTCCTTCGTGTATATGTACCACATTTTTTTAATCCAGTCCTCTTTTGATGGACAGCAAGGTTGCTTCCAGGTTCTTGCTATTGTGAACAATGCTGCAATAAACATCCGAGTGCAGGTATCTTTTTTATAAAGTGATTTGAGTTCTTCA
>CAUYQG010229403.1:0-12442 GCA_963574415.1 Tarsius wallacei | reverse complement strand
TTTGTTTCTCTGATAGATCCCTGAGTATGAGAGACTCTATATCCACCCAAGTTGTTCCAAAGTCCAAATGTTTGTCCTTCTTTATGGCTGCATAATATTCCATGGTGTATATAAACCACTTTTAAAAATCCAGTCCAGCTTCGATGGGCAGCATGGTTGGTTCCATGTTTTTACATTTGTGATTAGAGCTGCAACAAATATGGGTGTGCAGGAATGATTTGATTTCCTCTGGGTATATTCTCAGTAGGGGGATTGCTGGGTCATAGGAAAGGTCAATTTCTAGTTCTTTCAGAAATTGCCACACTGGCTTCCAAAGAGGTTGCACTAGTTTGCATTTCCACCAGCAGTGTAGAAGCATTCCTTTTTCTCCACATTCTTGCCAGCATCTGTTGTTTGTTTTATTAATAATGACCATTCTTACTGGGGTTAGGTGGTATCTCAATGTGGTTTTTATTTGCATTTCTCTGTTGATAAGTGAGGTTGAGCACTTTTTCATGTGTCTGTTGGCTGCCCATATATCTTCATTTGAGAAGTGTCTATTTGTGTCTTTTGCCCATTTTTTAATGGGGCTGTTTATTTTTTTCTTTCAGGACGCTTGAGTTCTTTGTAGATCCTAGATGTTAGGCTTTTGTCAGACATACAGTTGTCAAATATTTTTTCTCGTTCTGTGGGCTGTCTCCCTGCTCTCTTGATGGTTTCTCTTGCTTTGCAGAAGCTTGTCAGTTTGATGAGGTCTCGTTTTTCTATCTTATCTCTTATGGCACGGGCACTTGGGGTTTTGATTAGGAATTGGTTACCAGTTCCAATTTCCATAAGGGTGTCTCCTGCATTTTCTAAGGTTCTTATAGTTTGAGGTTTTATGTTCAGGTCTTTGATCCATTTAATTTTTGTGTATGGTGATACATAGGGGTCCTGTTTCAATCTTTTGCATGTGATCAGCCAGTTTTCCCAACACCATTTACTGAATAGGTTCTTCTCTTCCCAGTAATTGGTGGTGGAGGCTTTGTCAAAGATGAGTTGGTTGAGGAATTGAGGTTTTGCTTCCAGAATCTCTATCCTGTCCACTGCTCTGTATGCCTGTTCTTGTACCAATACCAGGTTGCTTTGATTATTGTAGCCTTATAGTAAAGATTAAAGTCTAGAAGTGTGATACCTCCTGCTTTGTTTCTTTTGCTAGGATTGTTTTTGCTATTCATGGTTGTTTATGTTTCCATATGAATTTCTGTACTGTCATTTCCAAGTCTGAGAAGAATGATGTTGGTAACTTAATGAGTATTGCGTTGAATCTGTAGATTGCCTTTGGTAGGATGGACATCTTAACAATGTTGACTCTTTCTATCCATGAGCATGGAATATTTTTCCATTTGTTTGTGTCTTCTTGGATTTATTTGAGGAATGTTTTGTAGTTCTCATTATAAAGTTCTTTCACTTCCCTGGTTAGGAAGATGCCGAGGTATTTAATTTTTTGTGTGGCTATTATGAATGGGATTGTGCTTTTTAGTTGGTGCTCCGCCTGCTTGTTGTTGGTGTATAGGAATGCCATTGTCTTTTGCACATTTATTTTGTACCCCGAGACTCTGCCAAAGTCGTTTATCTGTACAAGCAGGTTTTTGACAGATTCTCTTTGATTTTTGAGATATGGATCATATTGTCAGCAAAGAGGGATAACTTAACTTCCTCTTTTCCTATCTGGAGACCCTTGTGTAATTGCCCTAGCTAGGACTTCCAACATAATGTTGAACAAGAGGGGTGAGAATGGGCATCCTTGTCTTGTTCTGGTTTTCAGGGGAAATGTTTCCAATTTCTGTCCATTTAGCAATATACTAGCTGTGGGTTTACCATAGATGTAGCTTACTATTTTGAGGTATGCTCCTTCTATACCAAGGTGTTTGAGGGTTTTTATCAAGAAGGGATGCTAGATATTATCAAAAGTTTTTTCTTCATCTAATGATATAATCCTGTGGTTCTTGTTTTTACATCTGTTGATGTATTTAACTACATTTATGGTCTTGAGGAAGTTGAACCAGCCCTGCATCCTGGGTATGAGGCCTACTTGGTCATGGTGGGTGATTTTTGGGATGTACTGTTGGATCCGATTTGGTAGAATCTTGTTGAGAATTTTTGCATCTATGTTCCTAAGGGATATTGACCTGTAGTTTTCTTTTTTTGTTGGATATCTGTGTGGGTATCAGTGTTTGGGTATCAGTGTGGTGTTTGGTTCATATAATGATTTAGGGAGAATTCCATCTTTCTCAATTTCCTGAAATAGTTCAATTGGCATAAGCTCCTCCTTGTATGTTTTGTAGAATTCTGCTGGAAAGTCATCTGGTCCAGGACTTTTTTTTTTTTGTAGGTAGTTTTCTTATGACAATGTCAGTTTCCTGTGTTGTTAGTGGTCTATTTAGTGTCTCAATGTCTTGTTTCAACCTTGGGAGTTTGTGTGATGTCAGAAAGTCTTCCATTTCATTTAGGTTATCAAGTTTGTTTCCATACAGGTGTGCATAGTAATCTCTGATAATCAAGTTCTTTCAGTGTTGCATTTGTCTTTCTTGAGTCTTATTCACTCTTTCCATCCATTCTATAATCCCTGTCGTATTCTGGGGTCAGTCATTGGTGACCTCCACTGTTTGGGCTCTGAGGCCTGGTTTTTTGGGAGTTTTCTCTTTGTTACACTTGAAATTACCTGTGGTCTTCTGTTGGTTTTTCCTCACTTGTGACAGATCTTTCTTCTTTTCTCTTTAGTCCCATTATTCAGTGGCATTGGAAAAGACTTTCATTTCTGATATTTGCTTAGCCTTCTATTCTTCCCTGATCCCGGTTCCAGATTTGTTCAATTTTGAAATAGGACTTGGGTGGGAAGCCTTACTCTCTCTTGTAGTTTTGAGAGTCAAATATGGTAAAGGATGGGGAGCCAGGATTCAGAAATGTCTTGCAAATCACAATGTTCATTGGTTTTGGTATGGGTTCCCTGGGACCCACTCCCCACCACCACTCTATATGATGATGCAATGGGTACATGTGTATATCCTAAGTCCAATAACAGCAATGAGGAGAACAGAAAAGTAGTGTGAAATAAGATTGGCCAATAATTTTTTAAAAAAGAAAAAAACACAGAACAATGAAAGCAGAAACCAAAGCAAAAAACAATTGAACACTCATAGACACAAACACTCACCCTGAAGCAAACTGGAATAACAACTAAGCACAACAAAACAAAAGGTAATAACAACAAAAAACCAGGCAAGCCAAACACACACGCACACACCATGCACAAAATAAACAGAGATGAAAAAGAGAAAGAACAACCAAAAAAAAAAAAAAAAAAAGAAAGAGAGAAAAAAGAAGAAAAAAATAGGAATTCAGATTGCACCCTCACACATATATTCACACACACATCAAACTAAAAAAAAAAAGAGAAGATCCAAAGAGCAAAAACAAACCACCACCACCAACAACAAAACTAAAAGGTGAACACTCAATCATTCACATACATAGATAAACAGAAAACAAAAAACAAAAGAAGAAAGAGAAAAAGAAAAAAAGGGGGGAGGAGGATACAGATCAAACCCTCACATACACATTTATGCACAAAGGAAAAATATTTTTTAAAAATTAGAAAAACTAACAAAAAAAAAAAATTAATTTGTTTCTTTTAAAAAAACCTGTCATCTTATTGCAGTTTCTGTAATTGTTTCTATCATCTGCTTCTCTTCCTTCTCCTGCAGAGATTTCACCTCTTTACTCTCTCCCCATTATCCAGACCAGGGAAGGAGAAGGGGAAGTGGGGGTGGGTGAGGCTCCAGTCCTCCCCTCCCTCTCTCCTATGGTCAAGGAGATTCCCTTTGGTGTGGAGGTATGGGATTTTCTCTTCTCCAAGAACTTGCATGGAGTTACCCAGCCAGGCCTATCCTGGAATGAAGTTCTCCTATTGTGACTGATGTCCAGGCTCTGCCTGGATTTGTCCCACTCAGTTGTGACTCAGTTGTGTGGGTCTGATGTTCAGAGGATTGCTGGGCAGGAGGGAGGTTAGGTCAGCCCCAGAGTCACCCCTGATTTTTTGGGAGTTCTTCTTCATCCTTTTCTGGTCACACCCTTTGTCCTGCAGCTGGACCAGAGTAGGGGGTGGGGTGCCTGAGACTCAGCACTCCTCAGGTCCCTCTAAAGTTTGTGCTTTCAGGGTATTCCCTGCAGGTCACGGTCAACCCCTGACTAGCTGATCCACCAGTCACAGAGATTGGGTCTGTTGCTCCATTGTGAGCAAGTCAGAGCACTTTCCCCATTTCAAGATGGTGGCAGGGTGCCGCTTTCATCTTCTCCGGTGGGGCTCTGCCTCTGGACTCCCTCCACAGCACTTGCTGCCAGTGTCTGGCCAGCTACTGCAAGTGGTGAGGCAGAGCCTGGAACTGGCAGTCTCTCCTGCTGCAGAGGTGAAGCAGAGCCTAGAACCGGTAGTCTCTCCCTGTCGCTTCTTCCTGGGAAGACTTTTGTCAGTTAAAAATTAAATGGCCCTTGGTTTCTGTGACCTGGGATTTGCCAAGGACCAAGCAGCACAGTTGCAGCACCAGCTGTTTCACCGGGAGAGCCCTGGCCACTTGCTCATGAGCCACCACTTAGTCTTTTCCAGCATCTTCTTACCAGGAAGGGTTTGGATGATTTAAAGAAAAATAATGGCTCTCGGCTTCTTCCTCCCAATAATCACTAGAGTGCAAGTTGAGCAGCTGTGGCACTAGCCGCAAAACCAGGAGAGCCTGGGCCACTTACTCCGAATCCCTCACTTAGCCACTCACAAGGTCACTCACTCACCAACATGTACCCCAAACTTTCCACACACTCACTCACTCATGCTGGGATTCTCACAGTCTGACTGATTCGGCCGCTATCTTCCTGATCCCAATATTTCTTTCAATTGCCTATGGATCTACCATAAACTCAAAATGGAAGTTTAAAAAAAGTTAATGCCATCAACAATAGCATGAAAAATGTTAAAAACTTAAGGATAACTTTGAAAGAAAATCTGAAAGACATGTTTACTTCTTTAATTGGAACTTAAGTAAATGGAGAAAAAAATCCTAGATTGAATGACTTATGATATATAGAGAAATTAATTCAAAATTTATGATAGTCTTTAATAAAAATCTATAAAAGTAGAATATAACAAATAGGAAAATACTTGTGAGCTTGGGATTAACAAAGGTTTCTTAAGGATGACACAAAAAACATGAAAATAAAAATAAATAAATACATGGGAGTCGCTGAAATAAAAGGAAAGTTACAGACTGTGAGAAAATATTTACAAAAAAAAATGTAGGAAGGGAATTTTTTCTAGAAAATGTAAAGATAAAATATTGAACAGACACTTTGCCAAAGACCTATGAATGTAATGAAAGCACATAAAAAAGATGTTCAACATTATTATTATTTTTTTTTATTTTTGACTTGGAGTTTCACTCTGTCACCCAGGCTGGAATGCAGTGCCAAGCTCATGGCCACCCCAGCGTCGACCTGCTGGGCTCAGGCAATCCTTCTGCCTCAGCCTTCCAAGTATCAGAACTGCAGTCACCTGATTCCATGCCCGAATAATTCTTTAAAATTACTTTTATCGTAAAGATGAGGTCTCGCCAAGTTGCCCAGGCTGGTCTTGGACTTGTGGTTTCAGGCAACCCACTCACCTCAGCCTCCCAAAGTGCTGGGATTGCAGGCTGGAACAACCACACCCAGCCTATTATTTCTTAAGAAATGCAAACTGTATCTACAGGGAGATACCATTACACACTCTAAACGAATAACTTAAACTGAAAAGATTAACCACAGACAGTGTGAAGATATGGAGCAACTGGAATTCTTATATATACTGCCAATAGAAATGGAAAAGGGCATAATCACTTTTGACATAGTCTCACCATTTCTTAACAATTGTGTATATACTGATATACCATACAAAAAATATTGTTACTGTACAATTCAGCCATTCCATTCCTGGGTATTTATCCAAGAGAAATGAAAACATATGTCCATTTGATGACTTGTAAATGAAGGTTCTTTATGAAAAGCATTCATAAACAATGGCTTTATGTGCAATAGAGAAAAACTAGAAACAAGTCAATTGTGCATCAACGGATAAATTCATAAACAAACCATCATGTATTTATACACATACGAGGGAGACTCCCAAAACCCATAATTGTTTTTTGGAGGGCAGACCTCTTTTAGCACAGGCTTTCCTTACTAAGTAAGTGACTTTAGGTCAAGGAATTTTCATATCTGGTCTGTCATCCCTGGCGAATCCCTGGACTTGTCTAAATTTTTATTTATTTACCTATGAAATGGAAATACAGAGCTTATTTTTTTTTAAAGTGTTAAATAGATAATGCCTAGAAAGTACTATGTATTTACTGACCTACAGAACAACCTTATCTATAAGTATCGCCCTTGATGATAAGACATATTCTAGGTATTTAATAAGTACTTTTGTATTGAATGCACTTATTTCATTAACTCATTACTTCTACTCCATTAATCATTAACTAGGCACAGAAAGCTCAGGGAAAGGAACATATGACAGGGAGTTTTCCTTGCAGTGTTAGAGAAGACAGATTTGCTGAGTCATGATCAATATGAGCCCTGGGCTACCGGGGGAGGGTGGAAACAGAATAATTGGAAAGAAATGAAAGAAGAGTGGGAGTCTGGGAGACTCATTTTCTGTTTAGGAATGTCCTGCCGTACTCGTTTTTCTTGGCTAAAAATTTAGTTTTTCTTCCTTGCTTAAACATCAACATAGATACCCACCGCCTCCAAGATCAAGTACAAAGCTTGAATGTTTAATATGTGACGGCTCTTCTTCCTCTTGGGGTTCTTCTTCCAACCCGCCTTTCCTTTCTCCTCTAACTAACTCCTTAATATGTGCCACACGTCTCAGTCAAACTGCACTACTTCCTGTTTCCCAGATGCGTGACTTCTTTTTCCCTGTCGCTCAGTGTTTGTTTACTTTATTCTATCCCCTGTGGGTTTCCTCTAACACTTGAGAGCTAGGTGAAGTCCTCCTGTTCAATAGTGTGGTAAATATCACTTTCTTTGAAAAAAAAAAAAAAAAAAACTTCTCTGTTTTTCCACAGGCAAAACTAATTTTTCCCCTAAAGATGTACATTTGTCACAATGAATGAACAAATGCAGATATATTATAATGAGGTAAGTCTCATACTTTATTCAGATTCCATTAGTTTCTCTAATATCCTCTGTCTGTACCAGGATCTCATCCTGTATACTGCATTCCATTTACTCATCATGTCTCCATAGCTTCCCTCTGGGCTGTGACCATTTCTCAGACTTCCCTCATTTTTGATGACCTTGACAGTGTTGAGGAGCGTGGTCAGCTGTTTTGTAGAATTCCTTCAGTTTGGGTTTGTTGGGTATTTCTAGGGTTATATATTTCCAAGAGTGATCACAGTGCATCGTAACCAGGGTGCAGGCTATCTTTGTCATGGATGATGTCAGCCTCCATCCCCTGGACATAGTAGTGTTTGCCAGGTTTTCTCCACTGTAAAATTACAAGTCAGCATAGTCGGCAATTAAGGATAGGGTGTGTTATTTCTCTCCTCCTTTAGTGGCGGAATATCTTCATAAATTATTTGGAATTATTCCGTATGGAAATGCTGTTTTCTTTCCCATTAATTGATTTACTCAATTCCTTATTATTATCAGTATGCAATTGTGGGTATTTACTTAAAGTTTTAGTTAAATACAATACTGGATTATTTATTTTATTGCTCAATAATTTTTCCAGATTTGGCCATGGGGAGTTCTGTTAGCGTGACTCCTCTGTCCCTTTGATATAATCCCTTCCCCGCTCCCCGTTTTTTCGTGAGCACTTTCTTTCTTGAATGTTTCTGACATTGCAAATGCTCCAGGATCATTTCTTATACTCCTTGACCCAGTCCTAGACTTACCCATTTCTCCAGGAAGCCCTGGTTCCTTCCATTGGAGAATAACACCAAGAACCATGATCTTGGTACTGAATATTCTTCTTGCTACTCTAGTGCAACTGATTCAAGGCCATCTCAATGGATAGAACTAGGAAATAGAAATGCTTGTACTAACCCATGTGCACACACACATATCTGTAATGATTTTTCTGTCTATTCATAGTATCTCTACTATGCTAGGGGCATAGTATCTCCACTATGCTAAGTGCGAGTTCATACTGATGTCTCTGACTCTCACCCAGCACCACACAGTTCTCTCTATCCTTACCCCCTTAACTGTAGCCTCCAACAGTGAGAAACCCAGCCCCTACCATCAGCCATCCACTTATTTGTCCAATCCTAACTTATACGTTTGGCCATTTCAGAATTGTTAACCCAACCCCTGTGAGAAATACTTTATCAACTAGGGTACAGTCCTTATGAAGTTTCTTTTTCCACACCCATTAACTGTCAGTCCCTATTTGAGTTTTGAAGTGTTATTTTATGTGGTATTTTTTATTACTTCAGATTCCAGTTATTCATTGCTGATATTTAGGGAAACTGGTTGCCTTATGTATACTGACCCTATAAACTGTAAAGTATCTTTTGTTTTATCTTGATGCTCTTAAGCTTACTGAAACTGTGGTTTGGAGTTTGTCATTAATTTCGGAAAGTTTCAGTCACTACTCTTTCAATTATTCTACTTGTTTTTTTTTTTTTTCTCCTTTTGGTATTCTAAAAATACATATATAACACCTTTTTATATTATTAAACAGTTAATAAGTGTTCTTTCTTTTAAAAATTATCTTTCTCATTCTTCTTTTCCCTTTGTGTTTCAGTTTGGAAAGTTTCTATTGGATTGTTTTTTTTTTTAGTTCACTGATTCTTTTTCGTCTGCTTTATGTCTGCCGATAAGCCCATTGAAGGCTTTCTTCATTTCTATTATATTTTTAAAAATTTTATTACTGGCCAGGCTCAGTGGTGTACTCCCAGCACTTTGGGAGGCTGAGGCTAGTGGATTGCCTGAGGCTGCAAGTTCAAGACCAGCCTGGGCAACTTGGCAAGATCCCCCGCCCCCATCTCTACAATAAAAAACAAATCAATTAGCCGGGTGTGGTAGTGCGTGCCTGTAGTTCTGGCTACTTGGAAGGCTGAGGTGGAAGGATCCCGGAGCCCAGCAGGTAGGTGCTGGGGTGGCCGTGAGCATGCCATTGCACTCCAGCCTGGGCAATGGAGTGAGATTGCAACTCAAAAAAAAAAAAATTATATTACTTACTTTCTTAATGAGACGCAATTAATATACCATGAATTTCACTTATAATGTGTACAATTTATTGATTTTAGTATACTCATAAAAAGGTGCAACCACCACTGCTATCTAATTTCAAAAACTTTCACCACACTCCCCGCAATATTCCACACCCATTAACTGTCAGTTCCTATTTTCACCTCTCAGCAGGACCTACACTCCTCAAAACAACAAATGATTGACTTTCTGTATCTATGAATTTTCATATCCCACATGTTTCATATACATAAAATCGTGTAATACGTGATATTCTGTGTTTGCTGGCTTCATTTACCCAGCACAATGTTTTCAAGTAGCATGAATTAGTTTTTCATTCCTATTTGTTGCTAAAAATGTTCTATTGTATCGATGGTCCACATTTTGTTATCCATTCATTACTTGCCGAACATATGGGTTGTTTCTACTTTTAATAATATGAATAATACCGCCATGAACATTCGTGTGGAAGTTTTTATATGGAGATGTATTTTCAGTTATCTTGGATATACACCTAGAAGTGGAATAACTGGGTCACAGGATAATTCTATGATTACACTTAGGAGCAACCACCAGACTGTTTTTCAAAGAGCTGTACCGTTTTACCTTTTCATCAGCAATTTATACATGGGTGTCAAATTTTTCACGCTCTCACCAACAATTTTCACTGTCCATTGCCCATCTTTTTATGATAGCCATCCTAGTATGTGTGAAGTGGTATGTCATTGTAGTTTTGGTTTCCATTTCCCTAATGACCAATGACACATCTTCTTTTGTAATTATTGGTCATTTGTATGTTTCCTTTGAGGTAATGTATATTCAAATTCTTTGACCATTTTAAAATTAGGTTATTACATATTTATTGTTGAGTTGACACTAGACCCTTACCAGGTATATAATTATAGACATTTTCTCCTATTTTGTGGGTTGTTTTTTTCGTTTTCTTGAGAGAGCCTTTTGAAGGACTAGCATTTGTAATTTTGATAAAGTCCAATTTATCTATTTTTTTGTTTCACTTGTTTTCAGAATCATATCTAAAAAGCCATGGCCGGATTTGAAGTTACAAAGATTTACACTTAAGTTTTATGACTTTTGGCACTTACATACACACTTTTAACTATTTTTATGTATAATTCTTACGGTATGAGGTAAAGTTCATCTTTATTCCTTTGCATATGGATATCCTGTTGTACCAACACCACTTTTATAGAAGACTATTTGTTATCGTTGACTTGCCTTCATACCCTTGTCAAAAATCAATTGGCTTTAAGTGTAAAGGTTTATTTTTGGGACTTTCAGCTGTAATGCCTTAATCTATCTAAATATCCTCATGACAGAACCACATACCTTTCATTTTTGTAGATTTGTAGCAATTTTGAAATTTGCGAGAGTGGATCCTTGAATCTTAATTGCTTTTTATGATTGTTTTGACTATTTGGGGTTCTTTGCATATTTTAGGATCCGCATTTCAATTATAAAAAAGATTATCTAAAATTTTGATAGGGATTTTATTGTCTATAGATAAATTTTGGGAACACAGTTATGTTAATAATGTTAAATCTTCCAATTCATGAACAGGGGATTCCTTCTTATTTATTTAGGTTTTCTGCAATTTTTTTCAATAATTCTTTGTAGTACCTAGTATATAAATCTTAAAAGTTTTTGCTAAATTCATTTCTATGTATATTTTTCTTTTTGATACTATTGTATATGTCATGTCTTCTTAGCTTTTTTTTATTATTCACTGTTGGGTATATAAATATATTAATTTGAATATTAAAATTGTATCTGGTAACTTGTATTAATTTCAATTGTTAGCTTTATTAGTTTGTATGTTTATATGTGTATTTTGTAGTATTTTGTATAGTAATCCTTTTTTACCTACAGTTTTACTTTTCACGGTTTTTGTTACCTACAGTAATTGTAGTCCAAAAACATTAAATGGAAAAAAATCCAGAAATCTACAATTTATAAGCTTTAAACTGTGCACCATTCTTGTGCTCTCCTGCTTTGGCCCAACTGTACGTAAATCATCCCTTTGTCCCATATATTCATGCTGTACCAGCCTCTTAGTCATTTAGTGGCTATCTTGGTCATCAGATCAACTGTTATGGTATCATAGTACTTGTGTTCATGTAACTTTTATTTTATTTAATAATGGCCCCAGAGCACAAGAAAGTAATACTGGCAATTTAGACATGCCGAAGAGAAGTCATAAAATGCTTCCCTTAAGTAAAAACGGAGAGTTTCTTGACTTAATAAAGAAAGAAAAAAAATTCTATGATGGGGTGCTAAGATCTATGGTGAGAATGGGTCTTTTACCTGTGAAATTGTGAAAAAAAGTAGATACTCAGGTTGTTGCACCTCAAACTGCAAAAGTTACAGCCATGGTATGTGATAAGTGCTTAGTTAAGATGGAAAAGGTATTAAATTTGTGGGTGGATGACGTGAACAGAAAACATGGTCCAATTAATGACAACATGTTGCGGCAGAAAACCTTGAGCCTTTACACAGGTTTCAGCAAGAGATGCCCTGAAATGAGTGACATCAAACCATTTATTGCAAGTAAGGGATAGTTACACAGAATCAGGAATACAGAAGGAAAATCATAGCCCAAGGCAGTGTTACAATGCCTACGTAGGCATTGTATCATCTCAATCACAAGAAGAAGGGTGAGTACCGTACAATAAAATATGTTGTGAGAGACCACATTTACTTAACTTTTATTGTAGTTTATTTTATAATTGTTGTTTTATAATTATTGTTGCTGTTCATCTCTTACTGTGCCTCATTTAGAAATTAAACTGTAGCACAGATACATATGTATAGAAAAATTATAGTATATATAGGGTTTGCTACTCTCTGTGCCTTCAGGGATTTACTGGAGGCCTTGAAATGTATCCCCCATGGAGAAGGGAATGACAATACTGAATATATAAGATCATGTTGTCAGTAAATAGTTTTTCTTCTTTCAAAGATGAATGCCTTCATTTTTCTTCCCCAGTTTATCTGACAGAAACCTCCAGGAAAATATTAAATAGAAGAGTTTTTCTTATTTTTTTATTTTTTTTATTTTTTATTTTTTTATTTTTTTTTTGAGTTGGAGTCTCACTCTGTCGCCCAGACTGGAGTGCAGTGGCCGCTCTCGGCCACTGCAGCCTCGACCTGCTGGGCTCCGGCGATCCTTCCGCCTCAGCCT
>CAUYQG010229400.1:0-17573 GCA_963574415.1 Tarsius wallacei | reverse complement strand
AACACCAACCTCCCATATGACCCCATGATCCCCCTACTGGGAATATACCCTGAAGAACTCAAATCACTTTATAAAAAAGATACCTGCACTCGTATGTTTATTGCAGCATTGTTCACAATAGCAAGAACCTGGAAGCAACCTTGCTGTCCATCAAAAGAAGACTGAATTAAAAAACGTGGTACATATACACAATGGAATACTACACAGCCATGAAAAAGAACGAAATCATGAATTTCGCAGCAACCTGGATGGAACTAGAGTCTATAATACTGAGTGACCTCTCACAGAAACAAAAAACTGAGTATCACATGTTCTCACTCATATAGTAGACCTTGATCATCCAACGTATTACCGCAAGAAAATGACTGACAGTGGTGGGAAACGATGGGGGGATGGGAGGGATAGGGGAAGGGATTAAGGCAGTAAATACCTGTCTGGGGATGGGGGGACACTTCTTATCAACAAGGGTGCCTGAACAAGACATATTTGTTTACCTAACCCTTAACTGTACCCCTCAATATCACAATAAAAAAATATTGTATATATAAAAAATAAAAAATAAAATAAAATAAAAATAAAAATAAAACACTGCTACCTATAATGCACTCACATTCAACACTTTAATATATTTGACACTGACGTCTAGTAAAGGCAAAAGTATTTAGAGGGAACCAATTTTGGAACAAACAATGGACACTACATTATTTGACAATGTAGGCACAATAGGCCGGGCACGTTGGCTTTTATGCCTGTAATCCCAGCAATTTGGAAGGCCAAGGCAGGAGGATTGCTTGAGGCCAGGAGTCCAAGATCAGCCTGGGCAACATAGCACAAACCTGTTTAACGAAAAATTGAAAATTAGCTAGGCGTGATAGCATGCTCCTGTAATTTTAACTACTCGGGAGGTTGAGGAGGGAAGATTGCTTGAGCCCTTGGAGTTTGAGGTTGCAATAAGCTATGATGGCACCACTGCACTCCTGCTTAGAGGACACAGTGAGACTTTGTCTCAAAAAATAAAAATAAATGAAAAATGCAGGCCCCCCCAAAATTAGTGAGAAATTTAAAATAAGAAGATATTTGCAAATGAAGCAATTGCCTGATGGAGTCCCATATCTGATAAAATCACTCGAGAAGTCTGAACTTGGAAAAATTCACAAACCAGTCAGTCAGCTCATAGCTGGTTGGGAATGCAATGCATATGCATGGCCCTATTTACATACAGTCTTCTCCCAGTTGCAAATAAATACAAGGTGTAAATCTGTAATACGTACTCATCTATTGTATCCACATGGAGAATAGCTGATGTATTAAAATGGAAACTCCTGATTCCTTCACTGTCATAATCAACACATTTATATTCATGCCTGATTCATCCCAAGTACTACTCACCAGAAGGAACCAGGCAGGACTCTTAACATCCTAAGTCTTGTTCTTTTCTGTAAAATGTCGATAGAGCCCATTTACTCACCAAGTCTAAATATCCTGCTGATCAGCAATAAATAAAAATGCCAAATGGAGGATTTTTGTTTTTTAACTTTAAGAATCAGATAAAAGTGAGCAGCATCTTTAATGAAAAGAGAACAGGCTAGCAAGAATGTGTGTTGAAAGTTGTTTTGACCAAATAATTTAAAATGATCCACAAAATATATATTTTTTAAAAAGGCAAACATAGTCACATTTTCCTTTCTGAGAATTAGAAAATAACATGTTACAGCTTTGTTTTTTTACACATAAGGGAATAGTGTCTGTATGTATATGTGCTATTTAGAAACAGTGCTATTTACATACACACATTTATAAACAATAACCCAGAATATATAGAAATTTGTGTTTGAGAGAGGAGTTTATAGGACAAATTTGAGTGGATAATTTTAAGTTCAATATGAACAGTGCTCTATTTTTCTCCCAGCTAAAACTGTCATAATGAAACAGTGAAAAGCACTTCTTCCCCCTAATTAAAGGCCACATGCTGCCTCTGCGGTAATCACAGATCTCATTAGTGCCCAATGAGGGCTTTGGTATCAATCACATTAAGTAGTGACTTTATAGAGTCCTGTGTGTTTCATGTGTTTGCATCTTTTAGTTGTTGCGAATAAATTATTTGACTGCAATCTGATTTGTAGAAAATTGTGTCAGCACTTGGGATGCGAAATATGTACATGTGCATATTTTTTTTCCCCAGAGAAGTGTGGAGATGAGTGCACCTTATGTCTTAGGCAGTGATGAGCTCTGGTAAGGTAGTAAGTTGTGAGGCATGTCTTATTTTACTTATTTTTTTGTTTATTTATTTATTTTTGAGAGAGACTCTCACTCTGTCTCCCAGACTAGAGTACAGTGGCACCATCACAGCTCACTGTAGCCTTGAGCTTCTGGTCTCATGTGATTCTCCCATCTCAGCCTCCTGAGTAGCTGGGACTACAGGCAAGTGCCACCATACCTTGCAGAGATGGAGTCTTGCTGTGTTGCCCAAGTTGAATATATTTTATTTTATATGTGTTTTAATAATTTTTCCAAAGGCAATTCATCATGAAAAATCAGTGTAAAGTTAAAATATTTACAAATAGCTGATGTAGTGTCTGTAAAAGATTTTCTCCATTAACAATCATTCTGTCCCATAATGGAGAAAATAATCAAAGATTTAAAAATCATGTATTGACCACCTGTTCTGTGCCTGGCAGTGACCTTGTGGATTTTGTCATACTAGCAAAGTTAAATGGGGAATGGAAGCCATTGTCCACAACAGTCATGTTTTAAATAATTTGTTAAAAATTTTAGTCCACTGTCTTTTTATTTTAAGAGACAAGGTATCACTATGCTGTCCAGACTGAAGTGCAGTGGTTAATCCTTATGCTGCTACAATCTCAAACTCCTGGACTCAAGAGATCCTCCTGCCTTGACCTACTGAGTGGGACTACAGTGCCTGGCTTGTCGCTGTCTTAAATAAATCTAATGAACACACTTTCATCTGAAAGATTCTCAGAAGCACATTCTGAACATATTTTAAATGTCTTTTGAGAGTAAGTAGAATTATAAATTTATCTAACTGACTTTTACATTAAATAGTAAGCTTCTAGAAACTACAGATTGTATCATATTCATCTCCATATTTTAAAAGTATTTATCACTATGATTTTCTTTTCATTTCATTGAGTGAATAAAGGTTATATGTGATAAGTGCTAGATAAATGTTTATTGAAGAAATAAAGGAACACTGTACTCTATGTGGAAGACAGATCCTAGTGTGACCTCCAATGACTCTTGCTTCTCGGTATTCATACCTTGTCCAATCCCCTCTCCCTGAGTGCAAACAGAACCTGTGACTTGCTTCTAATCAATAGAATATGGCAAAGGTGATGGCTAGTCACTCCCAAGACTAGTTTTTGTTTTACAAGTCTCTGTTCATCTTAGCGGTCTGGAGGGAGAGACTGTTCTTGCTGGTTTGATGAGGGAAGCAGCTGTATTGGAGAAGTTCACACAGCAAGGAACAGAGGGAAGCCTGGGACCTCACCCAAGGACCCAGGGAGCTCAGCTGTCAGCCAGCAGAATGCCAGCCTCCTTCATATATGCTTACCCAAAGCTACCAAACATGCCTTTTAGGAATTTAAAAAATAGCTCAGGACTTAACAAAGTATTTTGCTGTATAGCTAAAGTATTCTCGATATTTCTCGAGAAATGAAGCCATGAATCATAGACATTTTAGGGGCCAGGGGCCAGAGGTCACAAACACACACTCTCAAGGACCAGACAAGAAATATAAATGAACAAAGCAGGCCAGATGCAGGAAAGAACAGTAGCACAAGGGCTACATAAGTGGGAACAACTGTCCAGCCTCAGGGTCAGGAATGTCAAAGCTGTGAGATTGTGGCAAACTGGATAGCATTTGCCCTGGCTACACAGTGCAGTCAAATGATCATTGTTCCCAATATCACTGGATCTTATTTTTCTTTTCAACTGAAATTTTGCAAAAACATGAATTATGATTGGGAAAAAAATCGCCTGCTCTCCAAACATTGAAAAACTAATTATTGTAAGGTGTTAAGCCCTGCCTTGATCATGAAGTGTTAATCAAATAAAACATGCACTCTGATTTGACCCAAGTCCTTATTTTAGAGCTAAGGAAATAAATATTCAATTTGAGCCATATACCTGTAAAAGGCCCTACAATTAGGAAATAGAGGACTCAGTAATTATAAGCTGGGTAAGACCCGGCTCATGCAACTGGAAACTCTAACAAGACATTAGAAATTAAGAATTCACAGGCAATTTTTTTTTAGAATAAATTATTAATCTTTGCCAATGGACTAAAACAAGGTACGGGTAGTTTTGTAGTGGGAATAGCTTGCTTATGAAACTAAAGGAGTCTTTTTTGTTGTTTATTTGGACATTCAAAAGACAAAAGCAAAATAAACACAAAATACATTCAGTGTAAGCATCACAAATACTATTTATCAGTCATGTGCAATGCTAACATTGTTTTAAATATTCATATCCTTTGGAGTAAGGCTGTCAGCTTTCCCCTTTGTCTGAATCACTCTGCCTTCCACTAGCAGAGAATGAATGTCAAACCACAGCTAGGCTTCTTGCGGTGCAGGCAATTAAGGGATTCACAGGAAAGGTGTTCCTCCCCGCGGTTCTCGGGAGTAATGGGGCAAAAGAAACCCAGCATCTCATCTCTGTGTGCAGAACCACTCAACCCTTCACACAGCTCCAGTTTTGATTGATGGGTTGGTGGCATATGACTCAGATTACAGAAGGTCTGATCATTTCAGTGATAATTGCCTAGATGGGGAAGTGTGGATGATCAATAACAATCTTGTCCTGGGTGGTCAACAGGTATACATATTCATATGATTTACAACTTGGACAAACTGGCAGACACTCTCAGAGTGCCTAATAGTGTAGAAGATTTTAAAAGGTATGAAATATATCAGTAGCTATTATTTCTTTTTAGGAAAATTCAATGAATTTCTATATATGCATCATATAGCTGTGTTTATTTAGTACAATATGAAGAAGTTGGAAAATGCAACTGAGGCATAGTTTATACAAGTTGAAGGAGTGGTGAAAAAGTCTAAAACAATGGCTAAAAAATATTTGGATTTGGGGTACATTATGGAATTTTTCATTCATCATATTTGCGCTGTTAAATCCCTGTTGTAGAGATGAGTTACTAAGCAGTTCGGGGTGGGGGGAGGCATTGGGAAAGTAGCCAAACGTATCCTAATTTGATATGTTGAACACTGCTCTTCATTTACAAAAGATTAGGGGCTATTGGCATGTCCTTTGAAGAAATCCTGTTTCATCCAAATTTCTTCTAGTAGAGTATTCTCCCTACTTCCTGCCCCAACTTCCCTCAAAAAACAAGTTAGGAAAAATGATTTGCCTTTTAAAAAATGTTTATTAAAATAATGTGTACACAGACTGAAACAAACACACAATGACAACCTAGTATAGAAAGGCTTATTTTGAAAAGGAATTAATAACTATTGCAATATTTTTTCTGTACCTTGTTTGTGCTAGTAAAAGGAAATGCCGTTGGAATGCAGATAATCTCCTAATTTAAAAGAAAATCTTATGCTATTCCTTTCCGAATTCTTAACTTGTATATATCATTTGTTGACTTTTTGCTGTGATGAATGAGGATAAAACCAATGCCGAGCAGGACTACCCGGGTTTATAACTGAGTAGGAGTGGTCAATCCTCCTTCTATTTCTCCCTGTGAAATAATATTCCAGAACTAAGAGGAGAAGGATTCAACTAGCAGCCTGCTTTTCCTCACAGAATGTCTTTTTTCTCATTGTCAAGGACACTACTACTTCAGGCATCATTGAATTGCAATTCTATAGAGATATTAGAATGTTGAAACCAAAGAATATGGTTGAAGATACTAGTTTGTGGGTCAATCACAACTATTTTCTTCTGCTTCTCCTACTTTGAACCCTAAGCATCCCTTTCTAGAAAATCTGTTATGGATTCTCTTATCTGTAATTTTAAATGACTCATTTTACTTACAGACTTTAACAATCTCTATAACTTCTTGACTTCTTATTTTCTCATTTGAGATTCACCTCCACTCTTATCTCCTAGTTATAACTAAAATAACACTTTTAACTATTCTCCCTAAGTGTTAACTTGTTGCTGCCTCCTTATTCAACCATTTGGTCACCAACAACCAAGTTGTTCTTTCTTTCTATTATAATCTCACTTCATTTCTATCCACATATTCAGAAATAATGTGATAGAAATCACTGGCCACCAGGAGGCAACAGCCTAACCTCCGCCTGGACTTGAATGTGTGGTCTGGAACACAGCTAGAAGAAGAGGGGGTTAAATTGAATGAGCCCTAATCCTTGACCATCTACCTACTAGGTGCAGGCACAGTGGTTAGCCTCATGGCTCTCAGAGCTGCCACTTAGTCAATATGCACCACTATGGTCACACCAGTGTGTAGGTCACCTTCTGCTCTAATTGGTCAGTGTCCAATCAAAATAAATCATTCTACAACCCAATATTTATTCAGTTCCTACCAGGATCAAAGTATTTGTTAACCCTAAACCTTCATTGAATAAAATATATATCCTAAGGCTGAGTGTGGCTCTCTGGTAGTAACATAACTGTGACTTTGGCCCAACTCTTTAACATAACTGGGTTTTAGTCACCTCATTTGCAAAATGGAGCATGCTCAAAGTCCTTTTTCTTCAATCAACTTATGAATGATGTAGTTGTCCCCTCAAATCTCAAGTAGAAGTATGATCCCCAATGTTGGATGTGGGACATAGTGGAAGATGCTTGGGTCATGGAGGCAGATCCCTCGTGAATGGCTTGGTGTTTTTCTTGTGGTAATGAGTGAGTGCTCACTCTTAATTCAGGACAGAGTTGGTTGTTTAAAGGAGCCTGGCACCTTCTTCCCTATATCTTGTTCCTATTCTCGCCATGTGACACAGTTTCTCCCCCTTTGCCTTCCGCCACGAGTAAAAGTTTCCTGAAGCCTCATCAGAAGCCAAGCAGATATTGGTGCCACGCAGAACCATGAGCCAAAATAAACCTATTTTCTTTCTAAATTGCCTAACCTTAGGTTCCTATATGGCAATGCAAAATCGGACTAATACAACGAGTCAGTAATGATTGCACTGAAATCAGTGGAATTCACATTTTAAAGCTACAAGTAGAGGAAATAAGTAATATTTTTACAAAAGCAATGTTAGTTTCAAATTATAAATAAAGATGAATAAAGCCAATTTCATGTGGGTAAAACAGTACAGCCATTTACTCTCTGGATAATTGTCTAATTAGCTATATCATCTCATTTTCCAGTGTCTAATCATATTTATAAATTCAGTTGTTATTATAATTTTCACCTTGAGAAGAGATCTTGATTTGAAAATACAAAATATGGTCTTGGAGACAAATAATTCCACTGAACACTGCCAACCACAATCCCACTCTTTGTTCAAAACTGCAGTCAGGTTCTAGCCCCTCAGCAAACAGATGAGGAGCACGTGCTCTGGACCAGGCTGTATGAGCCACCTGGTACACCAGAATGTGTAGGAAATTATCACCATCCCACCTTCAAATAGTGTAAAATACAGTCATGTGACAAGCACAAAACTGTAACATGACTGTAAACAGACATGGCCCAGTGAGTTCCTAATGTGGCAGTGGCATTACGAGAGCAGCCACTCTGGGGTTTCACAGAAAAGGACTGTCCAAGGAGATAGGATGAATATATATATATATTTTAAATTTTTTTGTATTTTAAAGATGTGGGGTACAATTCAGGATTAGGTACATAAATGGTCTGTATTTATTTTTTATTTTTAAAAAATCAAGAGCTAACATAGAAACACACATTTATATGTATAACACATATGCATAATACATATGCAGATGTGTTTTTGCATGTATGTATATAGAGTGAATGAGAGTGAAAAGAAATGAAGATTCATTTTCACCACTAAATTTTAAAAGTTAATATACTTGACATTCTTAGAATAATACCTAGCATATAGTTAGGGCCATAAAATGAACTGTTAGATAATAGGAACACTGATATTTGAGAAAGGACAGAGTACCTGTGAGAGTGAAAAATGATCACCAAGCAGCCTTCAAATCCCAAGTCCTGACTTTCTGACCCCTCTCTCCTAACACATTTGCCAAGCAGAACCCAACTGGGTGGGCTGTCTCCTAAGGAACTTGGAGTGGTCATGCCGATCAGGTAGGCTAATCAAAGGACCTCCCACCTCCTTAGCCATTTTGGTTGGTCCATCAAGAGTCCAGTAACACTGGACTGCAGTGGATCTGTTTTCTGAATTTTTCTCAAACCTCTCATTTCCCTATTTCTGCCAACAATGCAAAAGTACCAACTTATTTCATGCAAAAATAAAAAAATGGATTATAGGGAGAGATCTCATGGCCTGACAGGAGATAATGTCTTTCAAAAAATTAACTAAGCACCAGAGAATAGAGTAATTTCTAGGTATTTAGCATATTTTAGCCTCTGGAGATAACTATATTGTGCTTTTAGCATGAAATCTATGGAATAAATTTTGAGATTTGTGAGTAATATTTATTTTTTTGGTGAAAATTGTCTTGGAATTATAATAGTGTATTTCTACTTTGTGTCTTTTAAAAGTTAGTTGCTAAATTTAAATATATGTATTCTTTGGAATCTCTATCTAATTTCTTTATAGCACATGTCTCTTGAGAAAGTGCAGTGTTACCTGTTTGAAATAAAGCTCTTTCCTCCTTTTTAAAAAGCCATCAATATATAGAGTTAATAATCTTGATTTTTAAAAAACCTTTCTGAAAGAAAATGATGCTTTTACAATCTTGTCTGATAATTGGACAAAAACAATAATCTTTCTTGATGTCTGAGAAAGACTGAGGGAGAAGTATTTTGGTATTATAGAGAAAAAAGACCTCAGAAATTCTGCTTTCCGTGTGACAAATCTCGAAGTCATTCAAGAAACAATTAAGCAAATTGCACCTGAATATGCTATGCTTTGAAAATGCTGAATTAAATATCAGTAGCATACCCACATCCCACTGCAGGTGAAGGTATTACTTCTTTTCTAGCAAAGTTCCTTCTATCAGAAAGCTTTCAGCCAACAGTAATAGTCCTTTGTATGACTGCAGATGTTCAGCAATAGGCATTATTGAGTCGGCAGGGAAGCTGCTCACCAGATTTTAGAGGGAGATGAATATTATAATAAAAACCTGTCAGTCCTGCAGTCACAATTTCAATTCAGCCCTGACCCACAAGCAGGAAATCCATCTGCAGTGTCTCAGTTCCCCTCTGGCTTGTTCTCAGCTGCAGACTGCTTTGCATACTGTCTCCACTGCTGTTTCTATTAACCAATTAGGTTCTGAAGTAGAAGCATCCTCAACTATGACAGCCCTTTTGTGCTTGGTCTCTGTTTCCCACTGCTTTATGGCACGTCATTCTGTGTTATTAATAATGTAGATTTTATTAAGAAATTTTAATTAGCAATTACCTGTACTTTGATAAGCCTATTTATTAGATCTTAACGCCATTTCAGTTTACTATCCCATGCAGGATTTGCCAAGAAGGAAATGAAGACAAAGGACATGTTCTCACTCCCAAGTGGGTCCTGAACATTTATCACAATACTACAAGAGAGGGATCAGCAGTAGCAGGACACTGCCAAGGAAGGAATGGGGGTCACATAACTAAGAGTACCTGTTCCTAAACCGGGAAAAGCGAGGACAAGTTGGAGGTCCAAATTTCACCTGCATGTAGACTACTTATTTACATAATCCTGACTTGTACCCCACATCTTTATAGTAAAATAAATAAAAAACAAACAAATAAAGAATGAAAGATATATGTGGGATTATACCCTTGAATTAGGAGATTGCTGACTAGACCAGAAGAAAACCATCAGAAGGTTGCAAGGTTGTGGGAGAACTTACAGAGTAGGACCTGCCATTATAGGGTACTGATATAGGCATTACTGAAGAGATTGATTCAGAAATGAGAATATCAGAAGGGAGCTGAATGAACCAGTTGTGGTCAACAGCAAGCTCAGCAACTGAGAACAAACAGAACACCCAAGTCCCACTCTCAAGACTTTCACGGGTATTTTTCAGACCTCCCCAGCTAAAACAGTAGGCTCAGTCCCCAGAGAAAAGCAAGGATCCTGATGTGTATAACATCCTAAGTATTTATCAAAATACAGTCTGGGGGCTTTGCGCTGAATACCTTTCTGTCTGTAAAAGTCTGGGGAGCTGGCCTGGGGGCTTGATCACCACATCTGAGAAGGTGCAGTTTTTCCCTGTTCTCCGTCCCCCCACTTCCCACACACCGCCCAGATTTTCTGAATTTGCAAAAGTCACTCACCCTCTGTTTCTCCATCTGTATATCGGAAGAGTCACAGCAGCCACCAACCTAATTTATGGGGATATATGAGTTTTTAATGAGACAATATTTATATAGTGCTTTGAGCTTCATGAGGTACTCTGCTTTATAAATAGTAACTATTCTCAGGGTAATATTAACACACTCTATCAACTAAAATGAGAGTTTTTATAAAAGACAGCTGACAAGAAAAATGCCCCTTCAGCAAAAGAGAAAAAGGCTACTGGGGGATTGCCCCTGAAAATATTCATCTGTCTTCTTTCTCATGTTTCTGTGTAGTATGGACGATGACAGTGGCGGGGTGGGTAGGAACAGGTGCAGCTCAGAAATGCGTCACCAGATCCTGAGGGCATATTCACATCTGTGTGTGGATTTTGGATTTGACCCATCAACAAGAAGAAGGACACTAGCATTTCCTTGTTTCAATTTAAAATCTAAATAAATAAATATGCACAGAGGAAGAATCACCTAATGGTGTAGCTCTTTCACTTTTGAATTAAATCATCTTTTCTTTAGGAATCCTGCTCTATGTTAAAGGCAGAAATGGAGAGTGAAAAGATGAAGGAGATAAAGGGAGACAGGTAAACCATGTGCACTAGACTGAAAAGTGAAAGTTAGTAGCTATAGCAGTAACCAATATCCACTCTATGCTTAACCAAATGCTGGTTTCATTTATTTCACAAAACGGTCATTGAAGTCAATGCTAGCATATCATCTACTGTCTAAACTCAGGCTGAAATAGCAAGGGACCACAAGCTGAGTGGTTTAAACAACAGAAATTTATTTCCTCAGAGTTGTGGAGTCTGGAAGTTCAAGATCAAGGTGTCAATAGGGCTCGTGTTTTCTGAGGTTTTTCTCCTTGGTTTGAGGATTTCCATCTTCTACTTGTGTCTTCACATGGTCCTCCCTCTGTGAATCTGTGTCCTAATCTCTTCATGTAAGAACGTCAGTCATTGGATTAGGGCCCCACCAGTCATCCAGTCATCAAATTAGGGCCCAACATAATGACTGCATTTAACCTTAATTATCTCTTTAAAGGCCTTTATCTTTTTAAAAAACAGCAACATTTGGAGGAACTACGGGTTACAACTTCAACATGTAAATTTGGTGTGGAGGGGGGCATACATTACTCCATAAAACCCCCATTTTATCATTATTATTATTTTGAGTTAGGGTCTCACTCTGTCACCCAAGCTAGACTGCAATGGCATGGATTATGGCCACCACCACAGCCTCCACCTCCTGGACTCAGGCGATCCTTCCTCCTCAGCCTCTGAGTAGCTGGGACTACAGGCTTGTACCACCACACCTGGCTAATTTTCTGATTTTTTTGTAGAGACAGGACCTCACTATGTTGCCTAGGCTGGTCTTGAACTCCTGGACCCAAGACCTCCTCCCACCTGGCCTCCCAAAGTACTGGAATTTAAGGTGTGAGCCTGACCAAAATCCCCATTTTATAGGCAAATAAAAGGAAGGTTAAAAAGGATAAAAGATTTTTTTAAAAATCCACCAGACTCTTTACCTCAAGTATCTGATGGCTTACTCTCAAGTCCTAAGTTCTGACTCCTGAGTTCTCACTCTTGTGGGATAGAAGGTCTGCAAGTGGGAAAAAAAAGCCCAAGTCAGAAATGCTTTTGCGTGTCTTCAGAAGATAAACTAATTCAACTAAAGCCAATCATAAGAAAACGGACCATTTTAAGAAAAGATGTTATTAATTATATATTACTACTTTCCAATTACAAATATCTCTAAACAACTTAAAAGAGATAAAGAGAAGTTTTATACATACCAAAAATGAACAGAAAATACCCAGCCCATAGAAGTAGATATCTGATGATGCAGCTCCTTGATTACAACCTATTTCTAGTTTTTGAAGTTAGTGATAGGCTTATAAGAATAACATGTGGAGGGAGTGGCAGAAGGAGAAACAGACTAATTGGAGATCATTGGGGTAGGTTTTTATTATTTTTTTCTTTGTCACACAGACCTAGAACTGAGAGTTACTTTTCACAGTTGTGTTTCTAACTCCAAGTCTTTTTGATTTTTTATTATTTTTTCTTTGTCACACATACCTAGAACTGAGAGTTACTTCTCACAATTCTGTTTCCAATTCCAAGTCTTTTTGATAGTTCTGTCATGTTTCCATGTGTTATTAGAAGATCTTTACCCCAGGAAGTAGAGTATATTTTTCCATCTGTTTTTTTCCACCATCTCCAGCACCAGGCTATCTTTGAGAGGGTCCAAACATCTGGATGAAGTTTATCAGCCGAATGTCTCAGAAAAGAAAGCAGAAATGTCCAGGAAATGTGTCAAAGCAGGGAGTCCAGGTGTAAGCTTTAACAGCAGTTACTTGAATCTCATTCTCTGAAAATTCATCCTTCACTCTCTTTGCCAAATGATCCTTCTTTCCTTTGTATTTAAAATATTTTCCTCTGCATGCTTTTTGAATTTAATCTACATCATTTTTATTCATTTTATTGTTGAAAATTTTAGAGAAGAGAAGCATACTCTTCCTCTATGCCACAAAGCAAAGCAGGCATCATCAGACCTAGTCTCAGCTCTTAACTGAACCACTAACCAAGTCACCAAGCCTTACTTTTTATCTGTAACTTGCAAATACAGTAACAACACCTGCAGTGCCATTTTCATGGGTGTGACATCCATGCAGTCAGATAGGATCCCACCCAGAATAAAGTCTCATGCTTGGTTTAATTCTCTGTTACCATGGTCTTGAAATTCTTAATCATATGTGAACAAAGAGCTTTGCATTTTCAATGTGCATTAGATCCCACAAATTCTACAGCCAGTCCTGCATACCTGGTCTACCTGCCTCTCGAAGCTTGTAAAACCACCTTGTAAACAAAAAAAGTACTCTAAAAGTATAGGCTAAGTCAAAGTTCATTTTCACAGTGTGAGAATGGCACGTGAGACCCGTTCCTTGAAATGAGATAGGCTGTGAAAAAAAGCATGGAGAAGTCAGGAGACTTGGCATCCAGCCCTGTCCTCTCCCTGTCTGGATGGCTTGGGCAGAGCATTTCATCTCCTTATACCCCAGTTACTTCATCTGAATAATTACAATTTGGCTGTATTATTCCCCTTCTGCACATTAATGCCATCTGGGGAGAACTTTTTAAAATACTAGTTCTTGGGTTTTTCCCTCAGAAATTTGATTTAATTGTTCTAGGGTGGAGCCTGAATAGATCTTAAGTTTTGGCATTTTTTAAAGTTTCTAAATGGGTGAGTGTTGTATTAGAACTTGAGTGTAGATTTGTATGTCCACTTTGAAATGAGTGGTTGTATACACCAAACTGAACACAGACATAGTCCAAGGTCCAACAATATTATTCCTGAGTATATACCCTACAAAATATTTACATATGTTCTTCATGATATTTGTAAAGTAACATTTATGGCAGCATTGTTTGCAATAGCCCGAAACTGCAGTCAATCCACATCCATTAACAGTAGGATAGGTACATAAATGGTGATATATTCCTAAATGTGATATTAGGCAATGAGAATGAAAATACTTGTAGAATCTCACAAACATAGAATTGGGCAGAAAAAAAAAAGCCTGACACAGCAAAGCATAATATTCTCTCGTTCTGCTAATTTAGATTTCAAAAATAAGCAAAAAATAATTCACAGCATTCAAAGTCATGATGGGTTATTTCTACAGGAAGGTAACGACTAGGGAAAACATGGGGGCTTCTGGTGGCAAGGAATGTTTTATTTCTTAATCTGTTGATAGTTGCACAGGTTTATTTACCTTGTGAAAATTAACTGAGCTGTATGCTCATGCTCTGAACATGTTATATTTCAATAACCAGTTAAGATAAAAAGTTCTTATATGATTTTAAAGTGCCTCCAGGATTGAGAATCATGATACTAGATGCCTATGATGTCCCTTATAACGCTGAATATTTGCATTAGGCTTTTCCAGAACTTCATTCCTGTGAAGCCCGAGTAACACAAATGTTTTTCATGCTCTCTAGGCTTCATCAATTATCTTCTCTTTTCCCTCTCTTCTCATGAGTTCACCTTCCACATGACAAGGTCCCTTTATTTGCTTGTACTACATGTTGCTTGATCTGGTGGTCAAAAAGTCACTGGTTCTAGTATACACGAGCCGTTTGATCATGGAAACAAACATATGTTTTATATCCAAGTGTTTATTCTTTCATTTGTCCATTACATGTTCTATAGATAATCAATGAAGAGAGCAAAGGTGGTCCTAGGGCAATAATCTGGTGCCACTAGATACGCTGGGCTTGTGCAAGCACCTGTTGATGAGAGAGCAGTACATTTGCTCCACCACTTCAAGGACACTGGAGATTGCTTGTCTCTCTGCATCTTTTGGTGACAGATAACAGGCAGTCTATTTACTTCCATGCAGAAAATAACTCATTGGAAAAAATTATTCTCAAAACCAGCAAAAAAAAAAACACTTGACAGAACACAGGGCTGAGTTTATCAACAAAGACCAAGAGTGCTTCTCCATGTTCTGTGGCTTTGAGCATCCATTCTAAATGTGCAAGTAAAGGAATGCTTGCATCATGCCTGTCAGCCCTTTCCACCTCAAACAATAGGACCCAAGAGATGTGTGCGAATAAGGATGTGAACACAATGCCTCCAGTAGTCCAGACAGCACTCCAGACTGGAGAGGAATCAACCAAACCGCTTCTCACTCCTCCAAGAGACCCAATTTCATAATTTCATTGAGATTCACAGACTGAGAGACAGTTTGGAGCAAATTCATGACCATAATGAAAGTCTTGTGTATTTTCTTCATAAGAAAGAACACTCATAAGAGCATATCTACTGTGCACACTTACAGCAGATGTCAGGCGATTTCATTATACAGATTCGTAGGCATGGAAATAAGAAATGAGACTTGTGGATGATTACATTTTTACACTTTACTCTGTGTGATAGCATAGGTGATGTTTATACTTTAAGGAAAAGAAAATTGCCTTGAAGGCAATTGTATTTAGAATCCCAATCCCTTCAAGAGGAAAGAAAAACCATTTTTATATATCTAAGCTGCTAAGATCGAGCTGAAAGTGTAAAAAATATGATAAGAACCTTTAAAAAGGCCGTTCTTTAAATCAAGCAAGCTGAAGTTCCAAAACATGGTAAGATTTCTGGAGAAATTGTCTGAAAAGTTTGTAAACTTTGCATATCCTTTTAATCTAATTCTTTTTAACCAATAAATGAGATTTTTATCTCCTAAGAGTTTCAATACTTATAATAAAAATGCACATAGATTAAATAAAGGTAAACTCTCTCTCTCTCTCTCTCTCTCTCTCTCTCTCTCTGAAAACATATATATTCCAAAGCAAATACAAGAAATCTCAATGTGACTCAATAATTTTTTAAGTTTATAATTAAGGGCTTATAGTTGCAGTTGACTAAGAGTCATACCTAAATTATTAATTTGTGATGGAAATCAGTATTAGGGAGAGTCTATTCTGCTGATTACAATTATTTTTATATCCAAATTAAATAATGAGTACCAGTGAACCACATTGTTCTTCTTTGTGAATTAAAAATTTACTGCATGTCTACTATTTATAAAAGCCTGTTGTTTGGTGTTACAGGAGTCAGAAAGATGCGTAAGCAAGGCCCTTGCCTTCAAAGTACTTGCAAGCTTTAATGAGGCAACTGGAAAGATGCTTGGAATGGTAGATTGGAAATAGAGTGTGGAATTCCCTGAGTATCATAAAAAAGAGTGTGGACTTTTTCTGTAAAGAAGAGAAACCTAATAAAGCCTTCTGAGCAGAGGAGAAACAAGCTCAAAGCCATGTTCATTGTTTATTTCCCCCACTTTTTTTTTTTTTTTTTTTTGAGACAGGATCTCGTTCTGTCACCCAGGCTGGAGTGTGGTGGTGTGATCATTGCTCATTGCAACTTTAAACTCCCTGGCTCAAATGATCCTCCTGCCTCAGCCTCCAGAGTAGCTGAGACTATAGGTGTGCACCATGTCTGGCTATTATGTTTTAGTTGAGATGGGGTCTTGCTATGTTGCCCAGCCTGGTTGCAAACTCCTAGGCTCAAGTGGTCCTTTTGCCTCAACCTCTCAAAGTACTGGGATTATAAGCGTGAGCCAACACACTTGACTTTCTCCACCTTTTATATAAAAATTATTGATTCCCAACAGTGAATGCCTCGGATTCTTGAGAACTGACCCCCCCCCCAACGTATTTAATTCCTCCTCAGAATCATCCACTACAAACCCAAAGGCAGTAAGAAGCCCCTTCCAACTCACCTAACTGACATGCGTTTAGATTTTCCTAGGGTGTGTTCTTCCTTGTCACAGCAAGCTAAATAAGTCAAACTTTGCTTGAGAGCAGGTATGTTCCTAGTGATCTTCAATTAGCGGATTTTAATTTATAAGGAACATCTACAGAAACAAATTAATAATACTAAACGGTTGGTTGGCCGAAGACATAGATTTCAAATGACTTTAAAGTTTGAAACCCAGGAGTCGAGGAAGATGGTGGTAAAGTCAATCGGACTATATGAGTCCCAGTGTTAGCAAGTGAGTGTATGGACAATTTTGCGTACATGTCTGTGAGTAAGTGTGTGTGTGAGTGGCTGACTGAGTGGGGACTCAGGAGCAACTGACCAGGGTTCTCCTGGAGAAGTGGCTAATGCTGCAGCTGCTCTGCTTGGTCCCTAGTGCTTCCCAGGGTGCAGAAGTCTGTACCATTTTTTTAAAATCAGCAAAGCCCTTCCCAAGAAGAAGCTGGCAAGAGTGACTGCTGGCTCCAGGCTCTATCTCAACACTGCAGCACCTGGCTGGACATTAGCAGCAATGGCTGCAGAGGGAATACAGTGAGGGAACCAGAGGCAGAGGCTCACTGAAGAAGACAAAACAGGTACTCTGCCACCATCTTGAAAACTGGGAGGTGCCGGGCTCGGTGGCTCAGCCTGTAATCCCGCGCCTTTGGGAGGCTGAGGTGAGTGGATTGCCTGAGCCCGCGGGTTCGAGACCCGCCTGGGCAAGCAAGACCTCATCTCTACAATAAAATCAAAAAAAAAAAAAATTAGTCGGGCGTGGTAGCGCGCGCCTGTAGTTCCAGCTACTCGGAAGGCTGAGGCGGAAGGATCGCCGGAGCCCAGCAGGTCGAGGCTGCGGTGGCCGGGAGCGGCCACTGCACTCCAGTCTGGGTGACAGAGTGAGACTCCAACT
>CAUYQG010229396.1:0-14368 GCA_963574415.1 Tarsius wallacei | reverse complement strand
ATGCTTTGTTCAGGCACCCTTGTTGATAAGAGGTGTCTCCCCATCCCCAGACAGATATTTACTACCATTAATCCCATCACCCATCTGTAATTCTTTAATCTTGATCTATCATGCATGATGAGAGATGACTTTTAGAATGAAGGGAATGTGAGGTACAGGCTATTATCAATGAATAATTCCATTATGTTAACTGACCTGTACTTACCAAGGCATGACAGTAACCATAATGAGATTTTTAAAATAACAATAATTGAAAGAAAAAGCAAAATTTTATGGTTAATACCTAATTAGATATAAAATTATATTATTTAGAAACATCCCCTTAGAATAGGTTTCTCTACACATTCCAGTCAATTGAGGTTTGACTGTCCTAAGAATCATAAATGTGGATCATGAATAAGAACTGTTTTTCCAAGAAAAGGGTCCCTGAAATTAACTTGAAATAAAAGTGCAATCCAGTTACTACATTCCAAGATTTTTTTCAGCAAAGATCGGGGAGTCTAAAATTTGAACCCAGGAAACTGCCGAACTTCTGGGTTGACATGCTGAATTAACACATTGACAAATATGGCCTGTATCTCATAAAATCAAACTGACACATGGGCTCAGGGTCATTTTTTGCCTTTACAGTGGCTGTGTAATAATACCCATCAATTTTCTAATATTCTCTTCCAGAAAATAAATAATTATAAATTTGTATATTTATAATAGGTATTAAACCAAATTTGTCAAACACTATGCTAAAGATAATCTCTATGTCTTCTTGTCATCCTGACTTGAATCTTCCTGTGACATCCCAAAACACACCAAACCCACAACCCCCAAGATACCCAAGATTTCTCATTTTCCTTCCAGTTCTTACCTGGATGATAATTTCTGCTGGGCTCTCTTCAGCTTTCTTTTGGCTTACATTCTGAATACGCATGAACTGGCCTGTCGTAGGCACTCCTGGTGCATCGATTTTCCTTGTTGTGAGGGAAGGGCCAACAGCGGATGGACTTGAACAGGACTCTCTACATTTCTGTTGCTGGGGTATGGAATTCGCCATCCCTGACACCACCATGTGGGTAGAGGGTAATGATCCTGCTTCACCAGTGAGCATACTAGTGGTAAGAGCCTTCTTTGGGGGATCCACTACCATATGCTCTACATTTGTATCAATCTGAGCTTCCATCAAAGACATTTTCAAAATGTCTGACACTGCTGTCTTCTCAGAGGCCTGAATGGGAGTTATGCTTGTAACTGGTGATGTCAGCTTAGGCATAGAACTGCCACCAGTTATCTTTGTAACTGTGGGAGGCTGGCGCCCCTCAAAAGTTATCTTTGTAACAGAGGATCCTTGGGTTATAATTGGCTGCTCCACCTGAAAATAAATTGGGGTTGCGTGTGTTACAGCTACATCTTTTTGAGAAAACCTATTCAAACATCCCAGACAATATGGCAAAAGAAACATTCGTGCGCTATATACTAGGAAGACATTTTTGAAGCTCCATGTTTTAAAAAGTGGGCTGGATAGGAGGATCTGGTTACTTTTACAGAATCTAGGGAAAGATGAGGGGTTGAAAGAACCTTTGTTCAGCCAGTCAAGGTTCAGAGCAGTAAAGAAAAAAAGTCACAGATGCCTAGATCTCCTTTGGGATTTACATCCCTAAACAGCACACCTTTAACCCAGCTCAAATTATTTCATATAATCTACACCTTTTTAAAATAAAAAGTAAGATTCTTTCCAATATTTTGCTTCAAAATACATGTATACAACATATTCTAAATATATATGTATAATATAAACATATACATATAACACTCTAGTGCCACTGACTTTTGCTAATATAATTTTTCTTTCGATTATCCACAAATAATTCCCCTGCAATCTAGAAAATAAAACAAACTTATTAACTAGATGGCGATAATGCAAACTACAACGAAAGATGTTCAATGAAGCTCCCTAAAAGACTGCAGTTTACTTAGCATTATTGCCACAGAAATAAGAGTCTACAGGTATAGAAATAAATATGATATGCCTAAAAGATAAAAATAATTTAGGGATATCGCTTCTATGTACTGTTGGTCAATGCTGAAGTGATTTCATTAAAAACTGCCTGGAAAATCAAGTTCTGAGTGCTATGCTTTCTTTTTCTTCCTACACATTAGTGCGTGCATTTCTTCCCTAATGTCAACCTTCTGATGGGACCAAGTAATACCAGCGTAATGAGGTTTTGGGTTTCCTCTTGTCAGGAGAAAGCATTGAAATCATGATAAGACTGTGATGTTCTCATTTTTTTTCCGTGAACAGAGAAGTTTAACTTTGCATGCTATCAATATTCCGTTACCTGGCTTGCCGGCTGTTTCTCTGACGAGACTGGGAGCGAGATTTGACTCTGAGGGGTTTGGGGTTGCACGTAGATTTTTGGTTGGTTCGGAGCCTGTTGCAGTTTAGGGAGCTGCTGCGTGGTTTTCACTGCAAGCACCTGTACTACAGTTTGCGGGGGCTGTGCCATTAAGGTAGGAAGCTGCCTGTCTTTGGCCACCATGGGATGCTGTGTGTGCTGTACATCTGGCTTGGGATGTGCTTGTTCTTGCTGGAGAGGGGTGAGTTTTTGATGCCTGATGGAAAGCTGGGGCATTTGCGGGAGTTTGTGCTGGAGCTGGTCTGCCTGCAGATGGATGGTCTGCTTCTGTTTAGTCTGGAAGCACTGCAGAGTTTTCACTTGCAGCTGAGTCTGTTCCAGCGGGGTCTGGCTAAGTTTCTGCTGTTTAGCTGACTGTGACTGAGTCAAGGCAGATCGGTAAAACAGACCTGTCTGAGGATCTAAAGTGTCCATCTCTTCAACCTCGCCCTCCTCAGTTCCAAGTTCCTCGCTGTGTTTGGTAAAAGCAGTGTGACTGCTTAATGCCTAAGGAAAAAAGGCACAAAGTAAGAATGAAATAAGAAAAACACTAACATTGCTATATTTTCCTGCAACCGAAAAAGACTTGTTTGTGAGAATCACTCAAAAATTTTTGGAAGAGCCTAAACCGACCAAGAAAACTCAAGCGGGCTTTAGATTGAAACTCTTGTAATCTAAACTCTCAGACATTAAGTACTTCAAAAAAATGGTCTACTCATTACTATAGGAAAAGTCCTAGAAAGCCCAGAACTTACAGATTAGAAGAATAAGGTGCTCTGCAAGCACAGTCCACCACAGAAAAAGAAGAGAAAGGTTCCCTGGTTCAGGAAACAGCTCTCTACCCCATCCATGAGAGACATCAGCCTGTCTAAGGGAAGAACGCAGCAACCAAGGAACCAAGGCTCAGAAAAGCCCAGTGCGGCCTTGTGCATGTCCAGTGCTGTCCGGAAAGTCAGGGATGTTGTCTGAGACAAGTGCCCATCTCAGGGCTCACAGTGGGCCTCCCTGCACAGGGTAGAGATGGCTCTTCAGGCTTCGCTGAGGTCTGTGTGAAGCACCTCTCAACTAGCACTCCTCACCCCTCTGCTCAAATTCCAGGCCCACCAGGCCACAGAGATACAGCTCCCAGGAGGGAAGAAGACTGGAGAGGAGAGGCAAGCATTCCTGTCAGTGGGAGGGAAGGCTGCTGGTGTTGCCGGGAAGTGCTGGGTAGAGGCATCCTCCTGAGTGACATGGTTAGGGCTAGCTTGTCTCTAGGTGTCTGCAAAAAGATCAATGTCAGGACCTGTCAGGCGAAGGCCCTCCAGTCTGAGACCTGCCACCCAGCAAAACTTCTGGCCAGTTGGCTTCCCCCAGTGACATAACAAGATTTACCCTATCCCTCATCCTTCCCACTGCCTTATCATATGCTACACTTCCACTCTAAACTTTAAAACTTTGAGATTCAGTTGCAACTCTCCTCTATAGCATAATGACTTTACACATACAGGTTTCCAATCCAAACTATCTGGGAGGCAATTTCTGGTAGTTTGTCTACAATTAGGTTCAACTGTTACCATCTGAGTGATGGTGACTTATGTGATTACTAATGATAAGCCATGCTTTAATCTGATATCTGTGATATGATTATATAACAAAGGCTGTTCACTTTGGGTTTAAATCCTGGCTCTGCCATCTGGGACAAGTTACTTAATTTTTATGAGCATGATTTTCCTCACTTGTAAAAGAGGGATAATACACTCACCATGAGGGATCATAGTGAGAATCAAACAAGTTAATATACTTAAAGCTCAAAGCACAGTATCTGACACAAAATCTACCTGTCAACATCTATTTCCTCTCCTCTATTTCCCTAAGTACCAGATGTCCCTGTTTTACATTAGACTTATAATCTCAACCTCTTGTTGTGTCTCTGCCTCTGTAATTGGCCACATATATAGAAATCAAATATTTATTTTCCGACTTATTCATAATGTTCCCATGAGGATTCATTATAAAAGTAGAAAACAAAACAAAACAAACCCATCAGCAAACAGCTAAACAAGTCAAATGCTATTTCATTTGAAAATCTTATTTACCTCAGTGATATATTTTTCCACAACAATGAAATACACAGAAACAGTGACCAATTCTGATGTCATTAGATTCATCTAGACAACCCCACCCTTTTGAAATAAGAGTTCACAGAAGATCCAAGAATACAGTTTCACAATTATTTTCTGGTGTTAAGACCCTTAATTCATTTCCTCTACTCATTTTTCACAGATGAACAGATTACACAATACTCTGCAATTCTGTTATTTCTCCTCTTAAAATTAAGAAGATGAAACTAAACCTTTTTTCAGGCAAGAGGTAGTTATAGAAGGTAGTAAGAAGAAGAAGAGATACAACCTGCTGCATGATGTGGGTGATTGCTCCAGGGGAAGATGCTGGGATGGACTTCACCACCACTGAGGTCTGTGTTGCAGTCTGTGACTGAGCCACATGCTGGAGCAGGGTCCGCTGGGGCTGGGAGGGCTGTTGGGGCTGGGAGCGATGGCTGACTGAAAATAGAGGAGGTGATGATATTTCTCCAGAAATCACCACTGTAACCAGTAGTCATTTTAAACAAATGTCTGTGAGCTTGCATCACAGAGAGAAAGTGTAGCATTGTGAACTAGGAGGCAGAAGACCAGAGTCTGCCCATCTACGAGCTGTGACTCTAAGAAAGTCTTATCTTCTCTGAGACTCTGTTTCCTTATCTGTAAAATGGCAATAACAGAGCTATTATAAGGGTGAGATGAGAAATGTACACAGAAGCACTGTGAAAACTATTATCACAAAGGAGGAACAAACCCCTTAAAGTTACATCCTCCTGTGAGTTGTACTCACTTTCTCTGGTGACCTTTATCCCATTAAGGTAACAAAGCAATAGTCAGTTTCTATAATCCCAGACATAAGAAGATTAAGGAAATATAAATTCTTTTATCTCCTGGTCCTAGTTCCAAATGCAATACAAACATTAGTATCATTCACTCCTTTATATAAAATGACTCTGTTTCATAGCCTTATAGTTCCAAAAAATCTTAAAGGTCAGGGTGACACTGCAGAAAATAAACTGAACCAAGAGTCACACTTGGATTTTGTCGTATTCTGCCACCAACTGTCATATGCATTTGTAGGTCACTTACCCTCTATTAGACGCTAAATCTTAGAGGCTTTGTTGTTTGTTTGATTTTTTTAAAAACGAGATAATAAAAGCTTGTTTTTCTATGTAGAAGAGGACCAAATGAAGTAATGAATTGAAAAATGGTCCTTAAACTGTAAAGTACAAAAAATATAAGGTTTACAAAAGAATACAAAAATTTGTGCTAGCATCTCAAATTTAGCTCATCTTACACAACTGAGTAAGAGTACAGTATACTCTTATTCTCTTGCTACAAAGGTCCCATGAAGTAATCAAAACTATACATCTACACAGGTGCCAAACTATCATCTTTTATCAGTCTCAATTTCAACTTTCTAAACAGTATGAACATTTGCCACTTTCACATCTACAGAGCTTTAAAAATGCTTATGGTTACTGGGAAACAACCCTTTGAAAAAGTAAAATAAATCTCTAAATTAGATAAGGATTTTGGGATTATCAAAACTCTCTCAATAACCAATGATTCTAATGTTCATATCCTTTGATCTACAATTTCAAGTAGCAATGGTTGCACTTAGAAAAGTCACAGTGTGTCAAGAGTAAGATGATCACTACAGAAATCAATGTAAACAATGCCATTTATGTATTATAAGAACAAACTTTAAAACTGTCCAGTGAAATATAAATAAGCTTTATTTATTTTTTATGACACATTCTATCTATATTCACAAAAATGGTATTTCTATTGTTGCTATACACATGTCTACATGTGATATGAGACTACAGGTAGGTAGCATCACCAGTATTCTTTTATAAATGTAATGCAGTACCTTACTGTATTTCACAGTGCTGCTTTATATGTACATTTTAAATTATATGCGCTAATAAATTCTTCCATATATGCTCAACCAAGTTGAAAAAAAAGGGAGTCAAGGTTTACATTAAAACAACAATTGAAATCATTTACAATATGACTAAATAGGAGATTAAAAAATTATAGTACATTAAAATTAAGTAAGCAAGTTAATAAAATTTTTTAATGAAAGCATCATGAAAAATGACATCTGAAAATAAATAATACATTTCAGATGAAATTATCATATTTTATGGAATATTTCTGTTGCCATATTAATCTTCTTAATTATTATTAATTTTTTACTAATAAATGAAATGGACTTAATAAAAGATCAACTGAAACTATATAAAAAACAATCCTTTTTCAAGATACTATACAATTCTTCACAGTAACTTCCCAGAGTTCAGGAAAGTTAGAGAAAACTAATACCCACTGTGGAATGACACAAAGGGTAGGGTCAGGCAGTTGGCTTTGAAGTCAAAGAAAATGTTCAATATGACTGCAGGTACAATGTGTGGAGATTGTGAAAGGATGGCACAGAATGAACACTTGGAAAATAGCTGAAATGATCTAACTGGGCCATATAAACACCATAAAACAATCATTTTTATCTTTAAACAACTCTTACTTTTTCCAGTGTCGAAGTTCTCATTTCTAAGAAAGAATCCCACTGTTCTGCAAAAAGTAAATTTCTCTTCCTTTCACTAAGTGGAGCTTACCTTTCCTCTGCCAGATCAGAGTAGAGCACTCCATTTAAGCGGTTCCCCCCAAAACAATCATCTTTTACCTTCACTGATACTACAAATGGATGCACACCACTTACCTAGAAGGGGAAAAGCAACCTCTGTTCCCTCATCAGTGCGTTCTGAAAGGATAAGTAAGGGAAGAAATCATAGGTCTTTTCATCTATTTACCATTTGATAATCTAGTCTACCCCAGAGGTTAACACTGAATTCCTCAGGATACTGGCCTCTGCTTTAATTAGTTTTCTGCTAAATATCTCTAAAGAATGATTCCAGATGGCTTTCCATAACTTCACTGAATTTTCCCTTTTGGCAATTTTAACCCATTAGTCTTTCTTTCTTTTTTTTTTTTTTAAGTCAGGGTCTTACTCTTTCCCAGACTAGAGTGCAGGTGACACCAACATGGCTCCCTGCAGCCTCCAACCCCTGGGCTGAAATGATCCTCCCGCCCCAGCCTCCTGTGTAACTAGGACAACCAGCACATGCTGCCAAGCCCAGAAATTTTTTTTTGTAGAGAAAAGGTCTTGCTATGCTGCCCAGGCTGGTCTTGAGCTCTTGGGTGCAAGCGATCCTCCCACCTCAGCCTCTCAAAGTTATGGGATTACAGACATAAGCCACTGCACTTAGCCCCATTAGTCTTAGCATCTCCTAAAATAACGCCAAATAATTTTTTTTCCCCTTTGGTATTTACAGCCTTCAAATACTTATAAGTTTATATTCTCCTTTAACCACTGCTTAAGAACACTTAAGATAGGAGTTTTCTACATATTGCCTCATAAGTCATCTCTCCTAACCCATTAATTATTCACATTACTACTCCCTGAACTATTTCAAATCTGAAAGTAACAAAGTGTTCAAAATGAAAACAGTGTTCCAGGTGTGATCTCATATGAGAGAAAGAATCCGTTATCTTTCCTGTCTTACTTTTCCCTATATGCCATCCAAAATTCTCAGTGTTGCTGCCAGACCACATTTTAAACAAACACCTAATCTGCTTTCTACCAGAACTCCTAAGTATTTACAGAAATTTAAGGTTTTCCACTTTTTCAAAACATAGTAAAATAAAAGGGTTGGCTTGTATACCTTCTTTCTCCCTTGACCCATGTCCCCCACAAAACCTAAAAATTCCAGATGCATAAAAATACTTATTCTTAAACAAAATACATTTTATTCTCCCCCTACAATTTTTGCTCTATATTTACAGACACTATGTATGGTTGACTTGTAGTATTACATTACTTGCAAGCTTTGTAATATTCTATTTTTTTTCTAATTATTAAAGACAGGGTAAATCCCAAGGATGATGAGAAATCTGGAAACAAACAGACAAAGAGCTAAAAATGTAAAAGAACATATTATCCCCCAAACAACCATCCCATGAAATCCAGAAAGATAGTTCTCCTACCTTAATGCTATGTTTTAAGAGAACACCTACCAGTAGTGATGTATTCAGCAACTAGTTCTGACTCTACCACAGCAATTGATGGACTCTCGGGAGAATGTCTCTTTTCCTGGGTCATCTGAATAGGCACTGCCATTTGACTCAAGTCAATGGTAGGTTGTCTTGGTTTAGATTCCAATTTTTCCTTTACTGCATTAAAAAGTCAGGGGAAAAGTTAACTTTTACTACAAACAAGTACCAAAACCAGAGTCGTCCATGGGAATAAAGAACCAGACCTCTGGGGTGCCACACTGGCAGTGCCTAAGTAGACAGTGAATTGAAAAGAAAAAAGCAAACTGCTATGCATGGCTTATAGTGCACACACAACTTGCATAACCATACTCAGCAGTCTAGTAAGAAGGACTCATATGCAACCACACTAAAAACCTCCCCCTATTATCCCTAGGCCAAACAACTGTATACATTCTCTTGTATACATTCCTCTTAGAGTATTTCCTTTAGTTTCTTCACTGTAGACCCTGGTAGTCTTGAGTTCACCAACCTAAAAACAAAGGATGGATAAACAGTACACATCATGATTTACTCTAGGAATCATTCACCCAGAATAGCACAAAACAGTGAACAGTTAATTTGAGCTATTAAAAATTCAAGACATTGTCAAATAAATGTTACAATATCTTCAATGACTCTTAAAGAAAAAAAATGTGGGCAACCCCGTCGGGTCTCCTCCCACTGTGGGAGCTTTTCTGTCCTCTCAATAAATTGTGCTTCCAAAAAGAATAAAAATGTTCATAGATATTAAAAAAATGGCTTTTATTTCTATAAAAATGTCTGATATAATAGTCTAGAATAGACCTACTTTCTATCTTATTATCAATTTTTCTTTTATTTTTGTTCTTTTCTCTCTGCCAGAGCTTCCTGGAATTATTATCCATTTTCTACAAAATCTATGCATTCAAAGTTCCCACCTCTATAAAGTATTAATGGAAATGGCTGAGTATGTCAAAGACAAGGACCTGAGGAAATGCCTAAGGCCAAAAATAACTCCAATAGAAGGATTAATGAAAGACTTACATGCTAGTAATCTTTGGGCAGTATAGAGTAGAAGTTTCAAAAAACAGTAACCAGTAATTAAGTCCATTGAATGATCATTTCCACCAAGTACATAAAATGACAAAATCAAAACAATCATTTAAAGAAAGAAAGTAAAACAAAACAAAATGAACACAAAAGTCACTCTACAAATAGAGAGAACACTGAACTAGAAACCAAAAGATGGGGTCTCACTCTGCCACTAACCAATTGCATAACCTCTTTAGATATCAATTTATATGTCTATAAAATGAAAAGGTTAGATGAGATCACCGCTAAGGTCACTTAAATACTCTGAAAATTTTTGATCTATTATAATAGAAAAGTTAGTATAACTTCCACAAGTTTTTTCCAGAGTTTATCAAAGACATTTAGTAACAAGAAATACTGATAGGATCTTGTTAATGAAGATAGCATTACATGGAGGCTCAAGTGGCTAACCTACACTACTCAAAGAAATAAGTCTTTAGTTAAAATTAAAACAAATCAGAAGGTTAGCAAGGGCCATTAAAGGTGTTTTATGACCACAAAACTCCTCTATCAATATCAAGGAAGATGGCAGGGGCCCTTCAATCTATCTCTTGCTATTCTTAAATGAAACTGGTAACTGAACTGCATCTATCCTTGTGCTTTAAAAGTGATATTTCTACTCCTTTCTGGTGGCAAGAAACAACAGGACTGTCCATTTTAAGCAAGAGACAGAGAGGCAAGAGCTCTGTCACCTTTCTCTCCTTTCTATAGATGGCCCATTTATGCTTCAGTACTCTTACATGCAGCTAAATGAACTAATAAGTAAATATACTGTACCAATGATTACAGACAAGTCCAGAGAGGGGAAATGTGCTCAACTGAGCATGTGAATTCATACCTGTTGTCTGTTGGAGTTCTAACAGAGCTTTGATTGTTGAAGTAGCTGATTGTGATTCACTGGATACATCCTGATAAATTATGGTGGGACTAGTCTCCATTGCAATCTCATGTTCTGACCAATCCTGACGCCGGGAAGCAATTACATGAACTACAGGCTGGGAATCTGTTTTATATTAGTTTAAAAAAAAAAAAACCTGTAAACAAAGTTTCTCTTAAAAAAAAAAAAAAGGCAACAATTTTTTTGTTTTATCTTTGCATTTACTGTAAACTTCATGTTTTATCGCTCCAAGAAGACTATAAGCCTCCAAAGGGCATAATGCCATTCACTTCTGAATTCACTTATTCATTCAATCATTGATTCTACAAACTGTACACCTATGTGTCAGAATGTATATTTGGCACTGAGGATAAGTTCACAGAATATTAGAGGATGCTCAAGAAGCACACAGTCTGGTTGAGGAGATGGACATGTAAAAAGACAAATTACAATTCCACGTGATAAGTGCTAAATAATTGGTCATGCATTTGTGTAGAGGGGTGGCTGTTTGTGTATAGTTATGAAAAAAATGCTGTAGAAATCTGTCTTTCCCCTTTGTGCTTGAAAATGTGTTCTGTATTACAGTCTGAGCATTCAGTCAACACTTACTGGATGGCTGAATTAATGAAAGAAATCTTGTTCACTGCCATCAAGAAAAGATAGATGACCCAGAAGCAGCATGATATAAAGGGGCTAGTATTAATATTGGGAGTTCAAAGTCTTGAGTTATAGCCCCAACTCTATCGATTATTAACAAATTGATTATTTGGGTCTTAGTTTCACTAAGATGGGAACAATAAAATTACCTCTCTACTTCATAGAATTTCTGAGTACATAATGGGTACATATAAATGTACTTTATAAATTATGAAGGACAATAGAAATGTTATTATTGTTGCTGTTGTGGCCTGGAAGTTCTCAATTCTAAGATTCTTTGTTAGCTTCAAAATAAATTACAGCCATAAATCAAGGCTTATTATATTCATGCTATATGAGTAAGCACATAAATACTAAATGTGCTCAAATCAAGCAACACATTATTTTTTGAGTTTTTCCACCTATAAAATAAGCAAGTTGGACTAGACCACTAATAACTTCCAAAACTCTTTGTCCAAGACATGACAGAGGAAATTGTGGAGGATATAAAGACATGATTCTTACTCCCAAATTTAGGTTATAATGGGGAAAACATAAAATAAAGATATATGGCTTTGCCTGGGGTAAATATCAAATGATTAAGTTAAACAAGACAAATATATAGAAAGCAAGAGACTACTCTGAATTGGGATAATCAGTGAGAGCATCACAGAAGAATGAAAAGAATTCATGTAGTCCCCAGCACAAGAATAAATACAACAAAAGTTCAACTTTCTATGAACCTTATGTTTTTGAAAGCCACACAGTTGTCCAAAAATGTTGGGGCAAGGGGAACAACTCTTCAAACGAAATAGCCTTCCTGAAAAAAACAAAATCAATACACAATAGATCTAGACTTTTTAATTACCATTAACCATATTTTCCCTCCAAAACACTGGGTAGAATATATGCCACACCAGGGATGTATAATTTCCATTAAACTTCCAAAAAATACAGAGAACTGAAGGACACCATCCTGTATTACCAAATGCCATGTGAAGCATGTAACAGTTTTTACTTAATCATTTAAAGTAGATATATAGAATTTAAACTTAAGATAGTGATATTAAGAAATCACTCCTTTTATATAACTTAGGCTCTCAAACTTTTTAGGCAAACTTTAGACTTAGGCAAAGAATGTCTTTGCAACCTAACTCCATGAGACACTGAATATCTACAAGAAGGCAGAGATTGCATTTATAGAGATAAGGTAGAAAGACACAGAAAAAGGAAAATAAATTTCCACATGAGAGCATCTATTAGAGACCATCATCCCAAATAATATCACTCACTCTGCAGGTACTAGAGAGATTGCTCCACCACTGTCTATACTCAGAAAGAACAGTTGGCCATCATAAAGTACCACGAAGAAATGCCAAAAGCTATGACACAAGATGAGCACGTGAACCTAGGTGACAATTCTTGAATGATTCTCCCCACTACTCTTGGCTTGATGAATCTAAGAATTCTGATGCTGGGGTCAAAGAGTGCAATGGCTGGGAAACCCGGAGCTTGCTCTCGCCAGTACCAACTGCTTACGCAGTGTACAATATCTAGACTCCCCTACCTCTCTTATGAGTAGTAGCCTGCTATCCCTCAAATGTCTTTCCTCACAGATCATTTAACAAATATTTATTAGATATCTACTAGAGATACACGCTTTAGTATTATACACACTTAGGTACTAGAGATACACACTTTAGTATTATATCTAAAGGCAGACTCAGGCATCTCTATGGAAGAATATCTCCTATGTCTCTATTATAAATGGCCCATATCACACTTTCACATAATCTTAAGATCTCTGAGTTAGAAGGGATCTTACAGTTTGTTTAATGCTATCATCAATCTTATACTAAAATCTTCACAACATCCCCATCAGTCTGGAAATCCCAGCACCAGAAAACTCACTACTTTCTAAGACAGTTTCCTTATACCTCTGCACAGTTATAACAACTAGAAAGTTTTCTCATATTGAATAGAAGCTGGTCTTACTGAGAATTCTATCCAATGGTTTTAGGGTCTGTTCGTGTGTCTACAAAGACCAATTTTTTCCCTCTTCAACATCTTGTCCTCAAGATAACCAATAACAGCTCCCCAAGTAGCCCCAACCCAACCCACCCCCACTTTCTCTTCTCCATGATAAATATCTATTCCCACCAACCATTCCTCAAACAAAAATGATTCCCTGGTACCTTGCCCACCTAACCATCACATTTATTTTTATTTTTTTATTTTTTATTTTTTTTTGAGTTGGAGTCTTACTCTGTCGCCCAGACTGGAGTGCAATGGCCACTCCCGGCCACCACAGCCTCGACCTGTTGGGCTCTGGCGATCCTTCCGCCTCAGCCTTCCAAGTAGCTGGAACTACAGGCGCGCACTACCACGCCCGGCTAATTTTTTGATTTATTGTAGAGATGAGGTCTCGCTTGCCCAGGCGAGTCTCAAACCCGCGGGCTCAGGCAATCCACTCACCTCAGCCTCCCAAGGCACGGGATTACAGGCTGAGCCACCGAGCCCGGCTACCATCACATTTAAACTAAACCTAAGACATCTATATCCCTTCTATGATGTAATATGTACCTTCCCTCTGAAGCACTGTCATAAAGTTCAAGATCTTTACAATATTTGCCTACACAGCGTCACCCAAAGTATTCCAGAAGACATGTTCTGCAAAAGAAGGGTTCCAGAGTCAAAAAAGTTAGGGAACATTTTACATTATACCTTCCACTATTGATCTTTTATAACACATATTAGCATATATGCTCTGAAAAATTCTGTAGTTAAGTATGTTTTGCTTAACCTGGATTTATTCTCCACCCTCATCTTGACCTACTGAGACCATAACATTTCAGGAAAAATTATCCTAGATACTGAGTTATGACCTACTCAAAGCAATGTCTTTAAAAGATGCATTTCAGCTGGGCTCGGTGGCTCAGCCTGTAATCCCGCACCTTTGGGAGGCTGAGGTGAGTGGATTGCGTGAACCCGCGGGTTCGAGACCCGCCTGGGCAAGCACGACCTCATCTCTACAATAAATCAAAAAATTAGCCGGGCATGGTAGCGCGCGCCTATAGTTCCAGCTACTTGGAAGGCTGAGGCAGAAGGATCGCCGGAGCCCAGCAGGTCGAGGCTGCGGTGGCCGGGAGCGGCCACTGCACTCCAGTCTGGGTGACAGAGTGAGACTCCAACTCAATAAATAAATAAATAAACAAACA
>CAUYQG010229392.1:0-14849 GCA_963574415.1 Tarsius wallacei | reverse complement strand
TTGGTGTGAATTTTTAAAGATATTCTATATAAAAGGTGATGCCGTCTCTAAATACAGTTAGCTTTATTCTATCCTTTTTAATTTGGATGCCTTTTTCTTTGTCTTATTGACCTAACTAGAACTTCTATTACGATGTTAAATAGAAATGAAAAGATTGGGCAGTCATATCTTGTTCCAGATCTTAGGAGAAAAGCTTTCCACTTCCCCATTATTCCAAGATGTGGATTTTTCCTAGATGCTCTTTATGAAACAGAGAAATTCTCTTCTATTACTAGTTTGTTAAGTGTTTTTATTGTGAAAGGGTGCTGAATATTCTCTAAATAAATAAACACTTTCTATGTCTAGAAATATTAATGTAGCTATTGTTATTCTATTCACATATTACATTGATTAATTTTTTATTCAATTAATCCTTTTATGGTGAATCCCCTTTAGTTATGGTGTATGATACTTTTAAAATATATTTTACTGAATTCAGGTTTGTTAGGATTTTGTTGATCATTTTTTAAAAATTTATTTTAATTTTTAAATTTTTTTATAATCAATATTTTTTATTTTGATATTGTAGGGTACAGATCATTTTTTATAATGATATTCACTAGTGATATTGATTTGTAGTTTTATTTCTTCTCTTTTTTTTCTAGTTTTTGTATCAGTGTAATGCAGTCATTATAGAATGAGTTTAAAAGTGTTCCTTCCTCTTCTATTTTCAAAAAATATTTTTGAAAGATTGGTTTTCATTTGTCTTTAAATGTTTGGTAAAATTCACCAGGTAGGCTATCAGTGTCTGGAATTTTCTTTGAAGAAAGTTTTAAAATTACTAATTAAATACCTTGTTATAAATATATTCAGATTTATGCTATACTACTATAGTCAATAGTAGTTCATGTCTTTGTAAGAACCTGTCTGTTTCATCTAGGTTTCCTAACAGATTTGCATACAATTGTTGACAGTAGTCCCTTAAAGTCCTTTTTATTTTTGTAAAGCCAAAGGTAATATACGCCTTTTTACTTTTCATTTTATATTTCTCTTTCTTTCCTTTTTACTTCTTGGTCAACCTAGCGAAAGGTTAGAAAATTGTGTTGGTTTATTTATAAAACCAATTCTTGGTCTTATAAGGTTTTATTGATTTTCTCAATTGTTTCTATTCACTGTTTATTGCATTTCTAATCTTTATTCTTTCCTTCCTTCTGCTTGCTTTAGGTGTAGTTTTATTTTTTGCAGTTTCTTAAGATGGAAGGAAAGGTTATTAATTTGAGATCTTCCTTTCCAGATCAAAGACCTAAATGAAACAATAAAGAACTAAACAAAAGGAACCTAGGAAATCAATTTGTCAACAAAGAGAGAAACTTTAAAAAGGAGTCAAATGGAAATTCTAGAAATAAAAAGTACAATAACTATGTTTGTTATAAATTACCCAGTCTAAGGGATTCTGTTATAATGGCAAAAATGAACTAAGCCCCATATTTAAATTTACATTTATACATCATTTACATTTATATTATTTTGGAAAACAAGGAGAAAATATTTTCAAAATAACTGAAATCTGTTGGGTATTGCTAAGGTATGTTATGTCCATGTCTCACTGCAGCTGTTTTTTTTTTAAGTACAATAACAAAAATGAATTCACTAAAGGGATTCAGCAGCAAGTTTAAGCAGATAGAAATAAGAATCAGAGAATTTAAAGTTATGTCAACTGAAATTATCTAGAGTCAGGAGCAGTTTAGAAAGAAGTATAAAAAATGAACAGAGCTTTAAAGACCTGTGAGACATCAAGATACCAATATACACAATTTCAGAATGAGTAAGCAAAGGACAAATTACTATTTGGAAAAAATAAGTTTGATTAAAAAACATTAATTTTTACAACATAGAACCTCAAGAAACTTCAGATACAATAAAATCAAAGAGGTCTACACTTAGACACACCATAATCAAATTGCCAAAAACTTCTTAAATACTGGAAGCAAAAACAAACAGTAAAATGAGAAACTCTCTACTGGTTTTTGCAAATTGACTTTATATTAAGGAATTCCTTCAATGCTAAACAGGGCCATTGCTCAACTCTGCCTTAGTCTTCACTTCCTGCTTGAGCCTAAAGATCAAATGAAGGTTAGAGCTCAAGGTCTTTTCAAGTCATTCCTGTTCTGGATGTGTGTGTGGTTTTCTAGATTTTCTATAATATCTGAGAACTTTCTAGGGTTCTTATTCTCTAAAGTAACTTTCTCCCCAGAGTTTTCACCCAGGCTCTTGACATGTCTATAGTTTGCCTCAACTCTAAGCTTTTGACCAAGATTTTGGCAATTTGTTTATTTGCTTTTCAGTGTTTTCAAGGGAAGTCTCCTTTAGCTGATTTTTCACTCTGAGAGAGTTCCAAGTTATATAAAACAAAAGCATGTGCAGACAGGTCAAAAAAACCAATTCCTTGGGGTCAATTTTATTCTATCTGGAACCAGGTAATTTCTAGCACAACCAGCAATGTGGACTGCTGTCTTTAAGACTGCCACCATACTGAAGAGCAAGCTGGAAACAAAGTTAAGTTAAAAATGCCACAAAAATTCCCTATCATGTTTAAGACATTGTATTCTGACTTCAATTTATTATTTTACTGGTTACTGTAAGTCTTTCATTGTTTTCCAGGATCCTGATAAGGTTTTATTCTGATAACTTTTGTGTTCATGTGTTTGTGGAGAAACTGGTCTTCAGAACTCTCTTCTTTGTTTTTTTCACTGATGCTATCCCTGGGCCTCCTCAAAAGGTATAATTTGGTTTTTTTAGGTATAGTATTTTAAACAACTGAGTGGCTTATATGTACTAATGTAGTCCTCACAACTTGGTTAAAAAATGTATACAATGTCACACAGCTAGCAAGTGGAGAACCCAAATTTTAACAGAAGTCTAGCTTTTAATGATGATGTTGTAATGGCCAAATGTGGAAAGAAAGGAGCTAGTTTTCACAGACCATATATTATAAAACCTCAGTAATATTTTGAAAACTCTTATAATATTTCTGTGCTTAAAATGATTGGCAGTAAAATCCTGAAACCAAAAACCACAAATAGAAAGACGAAACCTAGTGGGCTACTCTATGGTTAGGCATAAATGGAGAAAATCTCTAAAAGATACAGTGGATAGTGGCAGCCTGGGAAGGAAAAAAAGAGAGTTCAGTCATTTTGGGGAAGACTAGGGGCTACTGGGAAAGCTCCCCATGTAGAATACTGATCTCTCCTGGTTGCTTCCTGTGCATTTAGTCTCACTCAACTTGCACCTTGGGCTTCAACAATGAAGACCCTTTTCTAGTTCTCTGAGAAAGCCCCATTCTTTTTTGTATATGCTTTTTTCCCACTACCTTCTTGCTTAGAACACGTCTGCTCAACCTCAGATCTTGCTATAAATGTTCATTATTCCAGGACTTATTCTTTACGAAGTTCCTTCTGTATGTTCCCACAGTGTAGCCAAGAGGCATGATATGAACATAGCCAGCAGTACCTTTGACTCTTCTTCCTCTCTCATTCCACATTTCACCTGTGGCAGAATCCAGTCTGTTCTGCCCTCATCATATCTCTACTGTCATTCTCCTCTCCACTCCCACAATTTCTTGCTTTTGTTATGGTCTCCTTGTTGGTCACTTGGAATCCGTTTTTAAAAAATATGTAAGCATTTGCTGAATCAAATCCATTAAGACTAAGTCTTATGCATATTGAGTTCTGACAGGCCAAAAGTCTCCTCTAAGTACAGGATGAAGGGACTGGCATGCTGAAGCTGCTTGGAGGAATAAAGGAAGAAGGCTTTGGGAGATGGAAAGAGATTGTTTTAAGCACTTCAACTTGGGGAAAAGCTAAGTGGAAGGAATAAAAGGTGAAACTACAGAGGAAAGTGTTGTACAACTGAAGTCAAGAAGAATAGGCTCTGAGGAAAATGTATTCCCTGGTCATGGCCTGAAGTGCCAGGGGAAGTCACATTGAATCCTTGTTTTCAAGAAGGGCAAGAATGCAGTGGGTTTTCCTAGGAGTTTTATGAAGCTCCAGACAGGGTGGGAGGTGAGTTGTGGAGACAGTAGTTCAATGGTGTGAAAAGCCTGGGACAATTGTTCCAGGAACAGCCTGAGATTCTGTACAAGAAGCCAGGGCAATAGAACATCTTCTTCTTGGCACCTTGAGACTTTTTATCATTAAAGTGCCGATGGGCAGCAGATGAGAGGTAAAAAGTTCAGTCAGGTAAGAAAAGAGAACAAGGTGCACTCAAACAGTGCAGCACCAGAACTCTAGGCAGCATTCAGATATGGATGGGGAAGGAGTAAGAGGGCATTAGTACATTTAGATGATATAAACATATTAATGTTAAAGAAAAACACAGCTCTTATAATTTCAAAGACTTAAACATGTGCCAAAATGATAAAAATCCAAGGCTGGTTATAAAAGGACATCTCCTCCTCTCCAAGCCTTAGAAATTTCCTGAGAATGTATGCTCACACATGCTATGAAAAGTGAGATTCCTTGAAGAACACGTCCACACTCCACTTCCCATCTCAGAAAACCTTCTCCCCGAAACACAAATCTAAATGTATGTCCAAAGGTACTCTTATGAGGACTCTCTGCTTGGATACCTCCAAAGTACCCAGTTCTCTATAATTTCAAAATTGCTGGAGTCAAAACTTAGTATCACAAGTATGATGGGGTACAATTTAAACAATGATATATTTTAATCTTTTAATTGCCAACTTATTTTTTGGTACTTACCACTTGCCAGTCATTTGCCATTTTGATTCCAGTCTCACCTCCTACCATTCAGTGCCATCACTCTGGCTTTATGGGATGTTGGATTGGAATCAGGGCCCATCATTCAAACGCCTTCTGTTTTCTGGGTTGCTCCTCATAAGAGAATTAGCATGCACAAATCTCCACTCATTCAGAAAGATTCTTAATAGAGAGCTCAATCAGAACATAGGCTGTAATCTAAAAACCAATTAGAGAGGACTGTACTTATTTGGCACACCCCCATGCAGGTAGGCACATAAGAGTTGTACAAAACAACAGCAACAACAAAACACTGCTAATAATAATAATATCTATGGTTTGAGCTTCAGATTTTAAATTATCTTTTTAGTACCCCAAACCAGAGACTATATAATTTATATGACTTGCTTAATCCTTGGCTTCTTGCCCTGTTATCTCTTCCAGTTATCTCATCTCATAGGTCTAAGTACTCTCTATGCACTGATGACCCACAAATCTTTATCTTCCTTTCTAAACTCTCTTCTGAGAACCAAATTGCCTTCTTTTTGTCTCTACCTGAATGGGCATTTAAAACTTAACATGTTCAAAAACAAACTATTGATGTCATATTTTACTCCCACACTGTACCTTCCACACATTCCTTCACCCCACCTATCTTCCCACCACTCTTCTCTCCCAATCTTTCCCATCTCAGCAAACATCTGCACAGTTTACTCAGTTGCTCATGCTAAAAAGTAGAGGTCATTATAGATTCCTCCCTTTTCTTGCTTTATTCCCCTTCCCCATTCAATCTATCACTCCCCATTCGATCCATCATCCAGTCTTGTTGGCTCTAACTTCAAAGTATTTCCTCAAGTTCTACCACTTCTTACTGTCTCTACTTTAAGCTACCATTGTCTCTTTTTCCTTATAGTTCAACATTTAAAATGGCATTGTGATTTTTCCTAATTTTGTCTCAGAAATCCAGTAAAATTCATACTTGTATAGTGTTTCTGTTTGTTGGCTTCAGTTACTATATGCATATATTAATTATATATGACAATTATATATGTGGTACTCATCTTTTAAAATTATTTGATACCTATATCAACTCTATGGTGTAGGTGTTATAATTATTCTTTCTCAAATGAAAACTAAGATTTAAGAGGCAAAATAGTCTGTGTAGGAAGCTGGGATTCCCACTCATGGTGGTCTGCCTATTAAACCCCGTGCTTTTTCTCCTGCTTTTCCAACTGAAGGAATACTAATCAACAAGGAATACTTACCTAAGCAGTTATTAGAGCAAAAAATATATATACTTAAAAATTTACATTGTAAATTATTTCTTTAAGAAACAAAACAAGAGGAGGGGGGCACACCTCATCAACAAGAGTATCTGCATAATGGACGTTTGTATACCTAACTCTGAATTGTACCCCACTTCTTTAAAATAAAAAAAATGCAAAAAAAAAAAAAAAAGGAAAGAAAGAAAGAAAGAAAATAAATCTGTATCCTTCAGTCAAAGGATGGAGGCATTCAGTCATGCTTTGGATATGCCTTGTCTTTCCTGAATATTCCTTCTCTCTCTTGATGTCTGAGTTTTTGCACCAAATGAACTTAGGTCTCCTGCCTCTCTAAAGCTTTTCTGTCAATTGTTTGAAAGGTGGTTAAGAATCAAGGTTGCTGCCATTGAAAAAATAACTTCAGTGTACTGAAAACTCTTTTGGCATTTGGGACAGTTTCTCCATCTAGCTTCAGGTTCTCAACTAAATTGTAAGCACCTCTGAGGGATTAGCTGACAATCACCTATGTTCTCCAGAGTGCCTCGGTCAGGGCTGGACCAAGACTCACAAGCACAAGTTAACTGATTGTTGCCTGATCTACAGATATTTTCTATAAACCCAAAGTAGAGGGAGAGCTGATGGTAAGTCTCCCCTCCATCACCCAGAAGGTGATTAGCTTAATAACTTATTACACATATTTTGAGTGATAACCATTTGCTAGGACAGGGCAATGTAAATTAACTGAAACATTGATACAATGGATCTAGGAAATGTATTCCTTACATCCCAAACCCTCAGTCCTGGTACAACTGGAATGGGCAGGAATAAAAGTGAGAAACAAGAAATCCTGAGCCCGGAGCTCAGAAAGAAGCCAGTCAAGGTTGGTGTGGGCATCTCTGCCCATGGACAATCCCATCAATATGTTGTAACCCCAAAAGCCTGACTCTAAAGTGCCAACTGATCACACACCCTGAGGGCAAACCTGCTCAGAACAGTCACAGAGAATACTCTGAGGAGGGGAAGGAAAAGAAGTTGGGCCTAATAAAGTGAAGAGGATACCAGAGGGTGGTGTCACACGCTCTTACCCAGAGTAAATGAGAGAGCCTTTACATTTCAGTAAAATAGAAACAGGACATTCATGAAGAAACAGGATCCTCTCCGAACACCAAGCCTTAGTATTATAACTTACTTGGGAAAACTCTCCCTCTCCGTATCCTCACAGTACTCTCTCAGAAAATAACTCAAAGAATCCTTCCCATAAGGGGGCTGCCTCCTCCTTGGCAGATTGTTTCTCCTTAAACTGCCTATCATTCCTTTCAAGATGATTGAAAATTAATGCTTTGAGTTAAACAGAATTGAGTATAAATCACAACTCTGCCACTTACTAGAAATGACACTTTGTGCAAGATATTTCAGTTTTTCATCTAAAATGGGGATAATAATGAAGTTATTATCTTTAAATGAGATAATACATGTAAACTTTAGCACAGTGCCTGACACATAATAATCGTTCAATACATGACAGCTATTTTATAATTATTATTATCATTTTTTAGATTAGAAAATATAGTTTATTTAGAAAGTAAATTAGAGAGAGAGAGAGAGAGAGAGAGAGGAGATTCACTTCCCCAAGGTAGAGGTGGTAGGGGGCCAAAACTTAAGAAAACTTGGTCTATCATTATTGTTTTGTGGCTGGACCCAAATGCCACAGAGTCTGATACTCTACCATCAGAGTCATGCCTTAGGGTTAACAATTTTTATCCTTTAGCATAGTGTTTCCTCATGCAAAGTTCCTGGAATGTTTAGATACTCTCTAAATATGTATTAAGTAAATTGGAATGTCCCCAGGGGATCCTGAAGGGAAAAAAATGCAAAAAAACAAACCTTGGTGTTTTGAGGGAGAGAAGAGTACTAAAAGTTTCTAGTTGGCATCTTGCTGATGTCACCTCAAAAACATCTTGGCATGAATTAGCTTATCAAATTCATTTCTTAACAATGGCAACAGCTTAGGAAAATGTCACTACTTTCTGATGTCCAGAGGAAGCCCTAAAGATCTGGAAAATAAGAGTCCCTCTTGTTTGATGACCCTGATATCTCCTCTTTGACAGATTCACTGAAGACTATTGTATATGGTCACGTCCCTTGACTCCTGAGTGCAAAGGCATTTGGTAAAACCTCAAACATGGAATCTGAAAAGATTCCTGCTGAGTCATTTCTCTCCTGGCTAAAAAAGTTTACACTGTTCCCACTCATCCTATCTCTACTCTGCTTCTCAAGTGGAAAGTCTGCTGTAAATAGTATGAAGTGGGGAAGAATTTGAATTTGAAGGCCCACTTACCTCCAGTGTGCCTCTTGGCCTCAAGTTGTGTTTAAGACTGAGCAGATTATGTGATGTGGTTACAACAGCACAGGGCTCCAAGTTCTCAACACCCTCAAGTCATACCTTTGCTTCCTAATACAAAAAATAACCTTTGTACTTGAGTTTTAGGTTTGCCCTCACAAACAGCTATATTTCCAGTTCTCTTATACACTAATTGGCCTCTAGAGCTTTGTTTACAGAAAACAATGTTCCAGATATCTTAATATTCAAATTTGACATCAGAGTTATATATGTGCTTCAAAAAAAGAGGAGATAGAAAAAAAATGCTGAATGAGTCCCTCCCTGTATCTGAGACACTGGGACAGGAGATATACATATGTGTTGGCACAATGGTTAAAAGCTACATGGACTATGGAGAAGGGTTCAAGTTCAAATATGGTTTTGCTTCCTAGTATTTTGACCTTGGCAAATCACTTAGTCTCAGTTTCCAAAACTGTAACATTGGTATAATGATGACTCTAGGAGAAAACATTTTAGTGTAATGCTCCGAACTTTAAAAACTTCCATCAGAATTAACAAAGGAATCACCTTGGCCATCCAGAACTAAAAGTATGAGGGACAGAAGCAGTGTGATATGCCCTGATACTCACATTGAAGTCTTTTTGACCATAGGCAGAACCATTGGAAGAATATCCACTAGAATGCGGGCTACTGACTTTACGATGCTTCCCTAGAACGAACAAAGGAGGGCAGAATCAGTCATTTGCTAGTCCCTTGAACTATGGGAGAGGACTTATTTGACATTCTATGTCTATTTGCAGAATACAGACACAGTCAGGAAAATTGATTTCTTGCTGTTTAAAATATTACATTTAGCTAAGAAAAGAGGAAAAGAGTACATTGAGAAACCCCGATCTTCAACATTGTCTCAGTTCATGTCCATTTTTTGTTGCTTGTAACAGAATACCGGAAACAAGGTAATTTATAAAGAAATTTATTTCTTACAGTAACAGAGGCAGGGGCTACATCTGGTGAGAGCCTTTTTGCTGATAAGGACTCTGAAGAGATTTGAAGTAGTGAAGGGTATCATGGTGAGAGGGCTGAGTGTGCTAACATACAAGCTCATGTCTCTCTTCCCCTTCTTATAAAGCCACCAGTTCCTTTCTCATGATAGCTCATTAATTCATTCATGAGGGCAGAGTGCTCATGATCCACTAACCTCTTAAAGTCTTATCTCTCAATACTACCATATTGGGGATTAACTGTCAACATGTGTTTTGAAGGAGACATTCAAATTCACAGCAAAAGTTGATGTTTTATTCTTTCTGGGAATATGTTAACATTCGGGCTTTTGAATTTCTGTCATTCTATAGTATACATTTTTAGTGACATTAACCTAGGGTTTTTTTTTTTTTGTCTTAGTCAAAGACTGTTCTTTACTTCTTAGAAGATATCAATAATGATTACAATTTATTAAGCACCTACTTTGCTGTAAACACTGCAATATATGGTAAGTAAACTCATATGGTGCTTATTATGACAGACAACTACCAAAGACCGCTCAAGGAGAAATAAATACACTTTTGTCTATTATAGATATTGACTTTTTAGTTAAAAACCTTCTCACAAGAAAAATCTTCAAGATGAATTTACTGGTGAGGTCTGTCAAACATTTAAGGAAGAAAAATACCAATTTTATGAAAAATCTTCCAGAAAGTTGAAAAGAAGTTATTTTTCCCTAACTCTAGAACTTTATGTATACCTTTCTCTCTTAGAAGCCCTTCATCTTAATTCTGCTTATCTAGGTTTTACAATTCCTTTTTTTTATCAATATTTTTTATTTTGATATTGTGGGGTACAGTTAAGGGTTAGGTATACAAATATGCTTCGTTCAGGCACCCTTGTTGATAAGGGGTATTTCCCCACCCTCAGACAGATATTACTACCGTTAATCCCACCTCCCTTCCCCTCCCCCCCATAGTTTCCCACCACTGTCAGTCCTTTTACAATTCCTTACATTTATAAGTTATTGTTCTCTCATTCTAGTCAATGGTGACTGAGTCCTCCTCTGAATAGATTTTAGGCTCATTACACTGTGAAACTTTTAAAAAGGAATTAGTCTCTGCAGCTGTGGACCTCAGAATGGGCTTCTTGGCTGAACAGATATGTTTTTTAGTTCATCTACATAGAGGTAGAGATATTTGAAAAGAGAGATAACTAGGAGAGTAGCAAAAGAAGTTTCTTTCAGCCAGGCTAAATAGGGTGAGGCTTAGACTTAGGTTTTGTCCATAAAAATGGTCCAAAAATAACTTAGTAAAGAGACATGGAGAAGAAGAACAAGTGGATTTAATCAATGAATTGTCAGAGGGAAGAGAGGAGGATGTGAAAAGAATAAAACATTATGGGGTGTTTGCTACCTTGAGATGCCTTCTCTTTGAAACAGATGCTGTGGTTTCCTTAACACAACATCTTTACTTATATTTACAAGGATAAACTTAAGTTATTGCAAATTAATTGACAACTCTCTCTTTTATTTTCTCTGCCTCCAACTTGTCCCAGCTGTGGACTGATGAACATGTTCTTTTTAGATTCCATATCCTGTGGTTGGCTCACCACTTGGAATAATCCGATATGACTACATATCGAGTTCCTTTTGATGGATGGTCCTGTTTTCAGATAGTAATTAAATCTGTGGTCTCCAATTCCATTCTTATCAGACATACTAAAACTCCTAGATGAGCTAGTTCCTCATCTTTACCTGACTAATCTTCCCCTTCATCAGCACAATGTTATATAATATGGCTGAGTCAGGGACTCCAACACAACATATGACTATGCCACAAAGTTTTGTGCATACGAAATAAAGTTATCTCATCTTCTCTTGGTACTACAATTGCCTCTTTCCTATATAACTTCCTTGATTGAGGCCCTGGGTTGTGCTTTGGAATAGGGAGAGGAAGCAGAACACCCACTCCTAGAAGCAGAGCCTTTTGATACAACTAAATGAACTGTACCTTTTACAGCCCAGGACATAAATCAGAGTAGGAAACTAGGGAGGAACCTTCAGCTTCATCTCCACCCCACATCCTGTTCAGTGCACCATTGCTGAGCCTTCTTGGAGCTCGATTACCTCCCATATCATTCTTTCTTTCTACGGCTTTTCTCAATGTACATGGACTGGCTTCTCTTCCTCTTGCTTCCAGGAACCCTCCTGGTTTTGTGCTGGCCTCATATGGAGGGTGAGTCCCATGGCAGGGAAGCAAAGGGAGCAAGGTGATGGCATCAGGGTGTAAGGGTCTAAAAAGACTTGATCAGGAGGGATAGGAGCTACAGGGACACTATTTGTTGGGTCCAGATTCCTGAGTCTCTGGGTGGTGCAAAATTTCTTTCCCATAATGGAGATTCTTCCTGGGGATCCTGCTGTTGCTGCTGTCTATCAAACTTTAGGAAAGGTATGAAGAGGGACTCTTTAGGGGAAGGAATGATAAGAATCATTGAGGGCCTATGGATAAATTAGAGAGCAATAACACCATTTCTTTCCATTATGGCTCAGGTCTTGGGAAGTAAATCAGAAGAGAGAGCCTCCTCTTTCTGTTTTCCACTGGATACTAGGTCTTCTCTCTCAGCCATCCTTGCCTAGTACTACCAACAATGAAATGTCCATCTCAGTGTACTTTCAGAAACCACAGCTGCAGGTTCATCTTGAAAAGAGAAGGGTAGAGGGCCTCCTAATAGTCCAATGACTACTAAAATCAGTTTCCCTGATAGATCTGAGCTCTGAAGGGAAGATAAACCTAGAAGGGAGGGTCTGTAAAGATCCCCAAAAGTCTATCCAGGGAAATCTGGAAAGTCCAGGGTTCCAACTGCAAGTCAGTCACCCGCATCAGTAGACTCCTCTTTTCCCCTAGTCTCACCCTGTGGTTCTGACATAATATCTAGATCCTACAAGAAGATCTACAGTTTGCACTTCCTGTGATGAATTTGTTGACAATATCTGCAGAAGGAATTCAGGTTCCTGTCTATCCAAACCTCCTGATTTTGCATGCCAGACTAAAGAAGTGTATACTCCACATTTCAATAAAGGTAAGGTTGAGGCAGGAGAAAGGGGTATGGGGAGATGGGAAATTGACTTTTATGATTTGGCCTGGGATAAAAAGACCACTAGATCTGGAGTTATAATTATCTAGCACTACTAACGCTGGCATTAACACAACTGATGGTCTTGGACATGTTACTTCCCTTCTCTGAGTTAAAATTCATTATCTGTACAACAATTGTGTTTCAACAGATGATTTCCAAATTCCCAAACATCTCTGATATTCAGTGAGTTAATTCTTAGTAGAGTACAGTTGTTGAAGCTTCTTTGCTGTTAATGTATGTGTGTGCTGGGGGCAGGGATGCTTTGCCCTGAGAGAAGGATACTCCTTTTCTGGAAAGGTCTTTAAGTCTTAAGCTCTACTTGAGGGGACAGAAGGGAAGTGAGAGACTGCTTACTTAGCCACACTCCCTGTTCCATCCCAGGTCTAACTTGGAGCCTTTCTCCTACTCTCTTCAGAATATGTGTACCAATATTCCATACTGGGCTGCCCAAAGAGATGTGTGGAATACATACGCATCACCAAGTGGGAGAAAAGCATATTCTTCTGTTGTAATGAAAGCCACTGCAATAACTTGTCAGTAAAAGACAGAGTTCCATTCAGTTCCATCTCACCAAATGATTTTGCCTGAGCTACTCAGTTGATTTGCAAAAACTTCCTTCTGACTGCATCCTGCGCATCCTTTCCTAAACAAATGTCAAGATCCAGAAATGTCTTCGCTCCCAATTCCTCCCCCACACCGTCTTTTAAGAGCCAAGAAGTCCAAGAAAAATAAGCTGTGGATAAAGAAGGAAGGTGGTGGAATTTGAAAAGTTGTCTGGGCCTGAGCCACATCTGCCAGGTCAGCCTGGCATCTGGTTTTGCTGTTCTGGCTGGGGGCCAAACCCTAAGTCCAGATGGGGGTGGGAAATGGAAATCTGTAGGCTGTGCTGGGAAATCTGTAATATCCTAAATTGGCTACAATAACAACTCTAATGAATAAGATAACCATACACCAGACTGTTTTTAACAATGGACAAGATAAGAAAAAAGAGATACTGGGTGGAAAATGATCTAATAAAGGTCTTGAGGTTATTTTATTTCTCAAATGTCTGGGATTCTAAATCTTGTTAAGCCCTTGGCACTCTAGACCTGGGAAGTTTCCAAAAACAGGGTTCCCTGACAAGGAGGACAGTCTTAGTCCATTTGTGTTGCTATAAAAGAATATCTGAGGCTAAGTAATTTATAAAAAAAGGAAGTATATTTGGCTCACTGTTCATTAGGCTGTACAGGAAACATGGTGCTAGCATCTGAATCTGGTGAGGGACTCAGGCTACTTGTACTCATGGCAGAAGGTAAAGAGGAGCCCACCAATGGTGAGAGTGGGAGCAAGAGAGAGAATGGAAGAGGTGCTAGGCTCTTTTCAACAAGCAGTTCTCTCAGGAACTAAGAATGGGATATCACTCACTCTTGTGAGAATAGCACTGCACCATTTATGAGGGATCTGCTACATGACCCACCACCTCCCACCAGGTCTCACCTCTGGAACTGGGCATCTTAATTTCTTTCTTTCTTTCTTTCTTTTTTCTTTTTATTTTTTAGTTGGAGTCTCACTCTGTCACACAGACTGGAGTGCAGTGGCTGCTCCCGGCCACCGCAGCCTCCACCTGCTGGGCTCCGGCGATCCTTCCGCCTCAGCCTTCCGAGTAGCTGGAAATACAGGCGCACGCTACCACGCCTGGTTATAGGCATCTTAATTTCAACATGAGACTTGGTAGGACCAAACAATCCATTCAAACCATAGCATCTTGCCCTTGATCCACCCCCTCACCCAGAACTCATGTCCTTCCCACATGCAAAATACAAACATTCCTTCCCAATAGTCCCCCAAAGCCTTAACTTGTTCCAACATCAACTCAAAAGCCTAAAGCCCAAAGTCACACCTGAGACTCAAGTTACTTACAGCTGTAAGCCTATAAATTTTTTACAAATGCTATTTGCTTCTAAGATACAATTGTGATACAGACATTGGGTAAACACTACAATTACAAAAGGAAGAAATCAGTCAAAAGAAAGGGATAACAAACCCCACGCCAGTCTGAAACCCAGCAGGGCACATATTAAATACTAAATCTCCAAAATAAGAGAGGGGACCCCCCCAAAAATTATTTTTTTGGAGAGAAGTTCCCTTGTAATACAGGCTTCCCCTAGTAGGTAAGTGTTCTAGGAACCCATTGACATCAGTGAACCAGCTAGCGTTGTTGTGAGAGGCTGTCAGCTTCAGTGAATTTGTCAGGTTTTTTTTTTTTTAGATTGTTTCAATGTGTTTGCCCATTTTATGATGGGTGATTTATGAGCTCACCTGCCCACAATGTGCTGAGTGTTCAGCAGTTTTTGACCAAAAACGGCTTGATCTCCTTGTCCCACCCTCCCTATTCACCCTATCTTGCCCTGT
>CAUYQG010229378.1:0-14016 GCA_963574415.1 Tarsius wallacei | reverse complement strand
TGTAGAGATGAGGTCTCACCATGTTGCCCAGGCTGGTCTCAAACCCTCAGGCTCAGGCAATCCTCTAGTCTCAGTCTCCCAAAGTGCTGGGATTACAGGCTTGACCCACTGCGCCTGGCCTCAGACTACCCAATCTTAAACCCGTTCAGTGACTTAGCCTGCCTTACTCATAAACACCATAACAGAGGTTCTTGTCTACGCTTTCCCTTCAGTCCTTTCACCTGTGCTGTGTGGCCCTGCATGGTGTGGCGTGCTCCCTCCTCTGGGAACTGTGAGTAATAAACTTTTTTCAGTGGTGTCGTCTTCTGATCTGCTGGTCTCACCATATCTGAATAAAAACAAAATCCCAGGTACATTTTTAAACTAGCAAAGGAGAAATTATAGACTATGGAGTCATAAGTCAGACACCACAATTCACTTGAGGTTGTGTTCCCAAGCTGCACATATCGAAACTTGAAGTAAATAATTTTGCAAATCCAAATCTAAAATTCCACAACTTCAATTTTGGTGACACAAACCAGAGCTCCATAAAGACACTAGAAAACCCCACCCTGGCAACCCCCTCGGGTCCCCTCCTGCTCTGGGAGCTTTTCTATCCTTTCAATAAATCCTGCTTTAAAAAAAAAAGAAAAGAAAACTCCACCCTGCATGGCTGTTTTTGGTTTCTTGACTTGTTGGATCAGGAGCGTGTGAACCTAGGTATTTATTTGAGTGAAGCATCTTATAGAGAAATGGCCTTAACATTGTTTCCCTAATACTCTTTTGAACTGTTTGTCACATTTTAGACAATTGCTTCTGTTGTGGAAAAATATGTTGAGGTTGTTAGCATTTTTTTTTAAGTTGGAGTCTCACTCTGTTGCCCAGGCTAGCGTGTAGTGGCACGCTCACGGCCACCGCAGCCTCAACCTGCTGGGCTGGTCTTGATCCCCTGGGCTCAGGCAATCCTCTTGCCTCGGCCTTCCAAAGTGCTGGGATTACAGGCTTGAGCCACCGGGCCTGGCAAAATGTAATTTTAAAATGTCTGAACTTCTTCTAAAACCTGTCTATTGGAAATGTATCTATGTCTAACCTGTGCTAGATTCAAAGCATGTCAAGGGTAAAGTCTAAGCACAAATGGCTATGTTGAGGCAAAAAGACTAGCTAAACTAAAACTTATTCTAGGTTTCTATAGGTATCTCCTTTCAAGAACCATCCTGATCTGCAACAATAGTCCACATGCTTCCAGAATTTACCTGCCCACCCCCACCTTGGCTGCCAGGCAAGCAGGGATGGGGTCAATTAGAGCAAACTCCTGGCTACAGTCTTGGGCCAGAGATAGCGATAGGCAGAGGCCCAGCTGGAGTCAATGCAATGCAGTGAGGTGTGTGCTGGGCCTCTAGGAGACGGGTGCTCTTTTCTTTACTACACTTAAACCCACAAGATGCAGTCTGCAGCCGCAGGCAGTTGTCAACATGCCAGAGCCTGAGGGTGAAGCTACCGTGAGACAGAGACAGAGCTAGGTAGGGCGAGCCTGGTCCCCATGACATGTGGGCCATACATCCAACCATGTACATCTGCTAGAAAATTCTCTTTTGCTTACACCAATTTGATTTGTGTTTTCAATCACTGGTAACCAGAAAAACCAACCTGTGGATATACATTTTTATCTCTGATCCTAGACCAGTTCTTTTTCTACATAGCACTAGGTAATTTTTCACTCTTTATTAACAATGAATGTTGAATTCCAAGAGCATCAGAAAAACTTAAACAATGCTGACCAGGCTCAGTGGCTCACACCTATAATCCCAGCACTTTGGGAGGCTGAGATGAGAGGATTGCCTGAGCTCATGGGTTCGAGACCAGCCTGGGCAACTTGGCGAGACCTCATCTGTACAATAAATCAAAAAATTAGCTGGGCATGGTGGTGCGTGCTGTAGTTCCAGCTACTTGGAAGGCTGAGGCAGAAGGATCGCCTGACCCAGCAGGTTGAGGCTGTGGTGGCCGTGAGCAGCGTGCCACTGCACTCCAACCTGGATGACAGAGTGAGACTCCAACTCAAAAAAAATAAAAAAAGCCGGGCGCGGTGGCTCAAGTCTGTAATCCCAGCACTTTGGGAGACGGAGGCAAGAGGATTACCTAAGCTCAGGGGTTCAAGACCAGTCTGAGCAACATGGTGAGACCTCATCTCTACAATAAATCAAAAACATTAGCCAGGCATGGTGATACATGCCTGTGGTTCCAGCTACTTGGAAGGCTGAAGCAGAAGGATCACCTGAGCCCAGCAGGTCGAGGCTGTGGTGGCTCTGAGCCTGCCACTGCACTCTAGCCTATGATACAGAATGAGACTCTGACTAGGAAAAAAGAAAGACATGATAATAGACCACTCTTTTGCTAAGGAGTTTGCGGATCGCAAATGTCTGACAAGTCTCTTGCAGGAAACCCCCTCCCCTTGTCTCCTCTCGTCTACCCTGCCACTACCTGAGGGCAACTCATGTGGCTACAATTAACATCAATGACCTGGATATTCCTCTGGGCCTAAATCTCCTTACCCCAAAGGCCCTTAAATATACCCAGTATACCCAGTTCTTGACTGTTCTATGCCACGCTTGCCTCTTAGTATCGGTCGCCTTTCCAATCTGTTGAAAGGTGAATAATAAACTTTACTTCTTTCTATTTTCTTTCTTCCTTTTTTTTTTTTTTTTTTAGATGGAGTCTCACTCTATGCCCCCGGCTGGAGTGCAGTGACACACTCACGGCCACTGCAGGCATGACCTGCTGAGCTCAGGTGATCCTTCAGCCTCAGCCTTCCAAGTAGCTGGAACTACAGGTGCGTGCTATCACGCCTGGCTTATTTTTTAAATTTACTTTAGAGATGAGGTTTTGCTAAATTGCCCAAGCTGGTCTTGAACCCCTGAGTTCAGGCGATCCTCTTGCCTCAGCCTCCCAAAGTGCTGGGATTATAGGCTTGAGCCACCACACCCAGCCCTCTATTTTCTTCCTTGTTGTAATCTTGCATTATTCTCCTGGCATCGGTACCAGCACTGGCCCACCTCATCTCAGTTTACCCTTTCAGTTCTCAAGAGGAAAACAAGCAAATGCGAAATGGATTCTGAATGACAAAACCAATAGGTGCCACCTACAGCTAAGTGACCTAAGATTGAGAAACTCTTGGCTCCTTCAGTCTTGCTATCAGGAGAAATTTGCCTGATGGCTGTCTCCTGTCATACACCCTCCTACAACTCCAACTAATGAAAAGGTCTTGGCTACACCTTCCTGCCTGGCCTACCCCACACATAAGAATGGAGTGTCCAAAGATCATCACACATTTTATACAGGGAGAGTCAGTGTCTATCTCCTCCCCAAATCCCTAGGGCCTGAGGAACTGACTCAAATTTGGGATTGAAATTGTATATCTTGTTTTGGTTCAAGCTGCTACAACCGGATATGACTGGGTGTCTTATAAACAACAGAAATTTCTTTTTCACAGTTCTGGAACTGGACATCTGAGATTAGGGTGCCAACATTATCAGGTTCTGAGGAGTGCCGCCTTCCAGGTTGCAGACTACTGACATTTTGTTGTATCCTCACATGGTAGAAGGAAGGTGAGAACGCTCTTAGAAGTCTCTTTTCTAGAGCCTTGATTTCATTCATGAGGGCTCCACCCTCAGGACCCAATTATACCTTAAAGGTCCATTATGTTGGAAGTTAGGATTTCAACATATGAATCTGTGGGGGACACAAGCATTCAGTCCATTGCATGTATGAAAACATGATGGAAGCATTCCTTCAGGTGTTTGAGAAAAGATCCCAGAGAGACCCATATCCTTAAGATTCTTCTTAGTCAGGCGTGATGGCTCATGCCTATAATCCTAGCACTTTGGGAGGCCGAGATGAGAGGATTGCCTGAGCCCACGGGTTTGAGACCAGCCTGGGCAACTTGGCAAGACCTCATCTCTACAATAAATCAAAAAAATTGGCTGGGCGTGGTAGCACATACCTGTAATTCCAGCTACTTGGAAGGCTGAGGCAGAAGGATCGCTTGAGCCCAGTAGGTCAAGGCTGCAGTGGCTGTGAGTATGCCACTGCACTCCAGCCTGGGTGACAGAGTGAGACTCCAACTCAAAAAAAACCCCACAAAAAATTAAAAAAACAGATTCTTCTTATTACATGAGATAACCACTAGAATTAAATTTCTGTGACTTGCAAGAGTCATACATGAGCACCTATGAATGTGTTGAGTGTGGACCACAGACTCATCCCAGTGTGTGTATGGGGTGGCAGGATGGTTCAGGAAACTTCAGGGCAAAAGATGATGGCAGAAGCCAGTCCAGCCCACTGGTGAGTGAGGGACTGCAGTCTGCAGAGTGACTTTTCAGGAGTGGCAGATGGAGGACAAGAAGTGCCCATCCATCTTCTCCTCTGGGCCAGTGAGTGAGGTGGGGGCCAGTGGACAGCAGCAGTGATCACAAGCCGCAGGTGGCCACAGAAAGGCCTTGTGCCAAGAACCATTTGAGAGAAAGTGTCGGGCTCAGAAGAGAGATCTTGAGGGTGAGGAGAGGGACGACTCTGAAAGACACTGTGCAGGCCGCTAACGACACAGGTGATCCAAGACTGTGTTTGTGACTCACCTCAACTGTGTGCAGCCAGCCCCACCCCATTCATCTCAACTACAGGGAGTCTGTGTGCCAAGCAGTGGTCAGGGCAGGAGAAGCAGAGCCAAGAAAGGCAGACCCTTGAGTTGCAGGTGGCACCTCTTGGTTTTGCCACTCAGAATCCATCTCACTTTCGCTGCAAGAAAGGCAGGCCCTTGAGTGTGGGGAGGGTTAGGTATCTGGCAAGTCTTTTTCTTCCATGTGATCCCTAAGGGTGACAGGAACCAGTGAGATCTGCTTGAACCTAAGCTTGTGTATGCCTCCAGGTCTGTGAGGGTGGGAGATTGTGGTGGGCAGCAGGGCAGCTCCCCAACTCTGACTCACGCCAGCCTGGCCTTCCTATGGCAATGCATGGATGCTCTGGGTCCCAGCCCAGCACCCTGCCCAGCTGGAGGCCTGCATGCTTCCTGTTTTCAGGGGAACACCACAGCCACAAGTGTCCCTACCTTCCTGATGCTCAGCAGTTTCACTCTTAGCTCTAGGGTGAATTTGGAGACCAGGCACGTTGGTGGAGGATCCACATCTCCTCTGTGGCCACACTTAGGAATCTGAACCTCTATGGGTCATCTCCTCTGGGGCCCATGTTAGGCCTGAGGGAAGAAGTGGGTCTCCATGTGCCATCTTCAGGACACAGTGGGCTGTGGAGTTTGAGTCTCAGCCCCCGCATTTACTATGAATCTTGAGCAAAGTTGAACCCATCAGCACCTGAATTGTAAGGTGAGCGCCAAGAAGATGAGAGAGTGAGCCCGTAGTCAGCCAAAGAGAAAGAAATTTATTAAAGGGGAGACACGAGAAGACTGGCTTCAAAGAGAAACCAGCCTCCCTTTGTTCTTTGTGGGTTCCTTTTATTCCTCTATCTGGGGTTTGGTGGTCACATAGCACGCATAGATCTGGAAGAAACGGGGGCTGGTGGTCACGCAGCCGTGAAGTAACAGTTTGGTGGAGACCGTTATATGGCCTTGAGATGCACAGTCAGTAACAGGACGTTTATCACCCAGCCTGAGGATACAACATTGAGAAAGCAGATGTAAGCAGTGAGTTATTTTAACAATGGCCCCCATACCCCTTCCCCCATGTAAGCCCTATTATGAATATCTTAATCTGTAACATAAGGACGAAAACGATAGGTTTGTAAGGGAGTTATATAAGGTAAAGCATACAAAGGCATAGCACAGTGTGCATGTTTAAGTGTTCAGGTATTCCTGTGGGTGGCTTAGAGGCCGTGACTTTCCAGGTCTTAGCTTATCCGCCACAGCCCAAGCCAGGTCTGTCTTTTCTCTCTTCAAACATCTCTTTGTCATGTTTTTCGTCCTTTCGGACGAACTCCCATTGACTTTTATGTGGGGCCCACCATGTGCTTCTTTTCCAGAACATTCTGGCATCATGTGTAGCTGGTACTTTGCTTGCTTTAGGCTGCACAGAGAAAGGCTTATCAAGGGCCCTGTGCAGAAAAACAACAAAATGACACCTTCTGGGACTTCTCTCTTTAAAAAGCTGGTGAAAGCTGGGCACAGTGACTCACGCCAGTAATCCCAGCACTTTGGGAGGCAGAGATGAGAGGATTGCCTGAGCCCAGGGGTTTGAGACCAGCCTGGGCAACTTGGCGAGACCTCATCTCTACAATAAGTAAAAAAATTAGCCAGGTGTGGTGGCACACACCTGTGGTTCCAGCTACTTGGAAGGCTGAGGTGGAAGGATCACCTGAGCCCAGCAGGTGAAGGCTATGGTAGTCATGAGCGTGCCACTGTACTCCAGCCTGGGCGACCGAGTGAGACTCTGGCTCCAAAAAAAAAATAAAAAAGGCTGATGACCAGATGTTTTTCTTTTCTTCCTTTTTTTTTTTTGAGTTAGAGTCTCACTCAGTCACCCAGGCTGGAGTGCAGTGGCACGCTCACAGCCACACCAGTGTCGTCCTGGTGGACTTAAGTGATCCTTCCTTCTCAGCCTTCCAAGTAGCCAGAACTACAGGCAAATTTTTTTGATATATTGTAGAGACAAGGTCTTGCCAAGTTGCCCAGGCGGATCTCAAACCCCTGGGCTCAGACGATACTCTTGCCTGGACCTCCCAAAGTGCTGGGATTATAGGCTTGAGCCACCACACCCAACTTTTTTTTTTTTTGAGTTGGAGTCTCACTCTGTTGCCCAGGCTGGAGTGCAGTGGCACGCTCGTGGCCATTGCAGCCTTGACCCGCTGGGCTCAGGCGATCCCTCTGCTTCAGCCTTTCAAGTAGCTGGAACCACAGGCACATGCCACTCTGCCTGGCTAATTTTTTGATTTATTGTAGAGACGAGGTCTCGCCAAGTTGCCCAGACTGGTCTCGAACCCTGGGCTCAGGCAATCCTGTCACCTCAGCCTTCCAAAGTGCTGGATTATAGGCAGTGAGCCACCACGCCTGGCACCAGATGTTTCTTAGTGTCAGGGAGCCAAGCACAGGGGTGGAGGCGATCTTTTCTCAGCCTCTCACCTGAGCTTGTGGGGCCTTTGCCCTCCTTGAGACCCAGCGACTGCCCCAGGACAGAAAGCAGGAGGTATCACACTACCAGACTTCAAACTTTACTATAAAGCTACAATAATCAAAACAGCCTGATAGTGGTACAAGAACAGGTATATAGACCAATGGAATAGAATTGAGATTCCAGAAGCAAGCTGGGCTTGGTGGCTCAGCCTGTAATCGTGTGCGTTAGGAGGCTGAGGTGAGTGGATTGCCTGAGCCCGTGGGTTCGAGACCCGCCTGGGCAACTTGGCGATACCTCATCTCTACAATAAATCAAAAAGTTAGCCGGGCGTGGTAGCGCGCACCTGTAGTTCCAGCTACTTCGAAGGCTGAGGCGGAAGGATTGCCAGAGCCCAGCAGGTCGAGGCTGCGGTGGCCGGGAGCGGCCACTGCACTCCAGTCTGGGCGACAGAGTGAGACTCCAACTCAGAAAAAAGAGATTCCAGAAGCAAAACCTCAATTCTTCAACCAACTCATCTTTGACAAAGTCTCTACCACCCACCACTGGGGAGATGAGAACCTATTCAGTAAATGGTGCTGGGAAAACTGGCTGACCACATGCAGAAGATTCAAACAGAACCCCTATCTATCCCCACACACAAAAATTAACTCTAAATGGATCAGAGACCTAAATGTAAAACCTCAAACCATAAGAACATTAGAAAATGCAGGAGACACCCTTATGGAAGTTGGAACTGGCAACCAATTCCTGAGCAAAACCCAAAATGCACACAGCCATAAGAGATAAGATAGACAAGTGGCACCTCATCAAACTGACAAGTTTCTGTAAAGTCAAAGAAACCATCAAAAGAGCAGGGAGACAGCCCACAGACTGGGAAAAATTATTTGCCAACTCCATGTCTGACAAAGTCCTGATTCCTTATTCGTGCCAAGGCCAGTGGCTCACACTTTAAATCAAGGAAGGGTCTACAAGGAACTCAAATGTGCTGAAAAGAAAAAAAACAAACAGCCCCATTACAAAGTGGGCAAAAGATATGAATAAACACTTCTCAAAAGAAAACATACGAGCAACCAACAGATACATGAAAAAATGTACATCCTCTCTTCATTAATCATTAATTCCCCCAGGGACCAGGCTGGTTGGCTGTTTTGTAATGATTTCCGGCTTTTCATGCGGCTCAACCAGTCATCAGGAATCAGCCTAGAAAACTGAAAACCTTCTGTGTTCCACCCAGAGCCTCACCCTTTCCCCCTCCTTTTCTGCCCCAGCAATGTGGATTTCCAGAGAGTGTTTTTTGCTACACTGAAACAACAGGCTGTGCTCTGGTCTGCTTCCTTAGCTCCAGGGTGTTATTAACTTCTCTGCGCTTACAAAACCCATGAAGCATTTCCAGGCTTGGGCCGGAGAGGGTATGTTTTAGGGCAGGCAGGACCCAGAGGCTCCACCCACCAGGGGCTGCCCGGCAGGCCCGCCCCCACGTCCTCTAGGTGTCAGGCCTTGGGAAGTTAATCTTCCTGCTCTGAGTGGCTTCACCGTGTTTTCTGTCCTATTTCTCCAGAGGAAGCCAGAAGGAGACCCAGGTGTCATGAACTCTGCCATTGCCAGCTGTGCGCGCCCTGCCCCCACGGTGAGTGCTGTGGGAGACAGAGGGAGAAAGAGGGGGAGGCAGGAAGAAGGAGGCAGGAAGAAGGAAGCAGGCCTGGGAGTCCCAGTGTGGAGTCCCACTGTCCTGATTCCTTATTCGTGCCAAGGCCGGTGGCTCACACTTTAAATTAGAGCTAGATCATCACACAGGGGTGGTAGCTCTCCTCCCCCGACCTCCAGCCTTAGCTCCCCCAGGCCTACTGCCTCTCACCATCACAACAAACCAGACTCCACCCTGAGCCTTAGACTGTGAGTACATGACAAGGGGTGGGCAGAGTTGGAAGACTGGAAGCAAAGGGAGAGAGAGGGAAGCAGAGAGAAATAACTTTGAGCAGCCAGCTCAAAGTACTCTGCCAACTTTTTTTCTAACAAACCAATGAACAGGTTCCCATTTTACAGATGAGAAACCTGAGGCCCAAAGAAGTCAAATCACAGTAATTCATCTGGAGGCCTCTCTAGCTAGGCCCTACCACCCCTCCAACCTATTTTGACTACCTAAAAATCACAGTGTGGACCTAGGGGAGACCCTCTGTCCTGGCCACTACCCACTGCAGGGGAAAAGGTTCCTGCCACCAGGCAAGTCTGCAGCCCTGACCAGGTCTGTCCCAGGAGTCTGGGGAGGAAGGCTGCCTACCACCCAGGCTGAGCCTCCACCCGTTCCCTGGAGCCTGGCTGCTGCTGGTCCCTGCCGGCTGGTCAGCCTCTGACAAAGTCTCCAGCATTCTCTCTCGAGAAAGTGTGTGTGTGTGGGGTGGGGGGCCGGGGGAGGGCGGGAGAGCAAGGGAGAAGGAGGGAGGAGGGGGGAATGGGGAGGGAGGAGGCAGGTCCAGAGAACTCTCCTCACCATGCCATAGAATGCTTTCTAAGCTACACACACACACACACACACACACACACACACACACACACACACACACACACACACACGTCTTGCGAAGTAAGCTGAAGATTCTGCTTTCTGAAGGCTGTGCTCTTTTCCACGTCTCTGGCTTCCCTGAGACAAGCTGGGATGAGGGGGCCTGGGTACCTATCCATTTCCTGCTCAGTGGCCTTTTTTCCTGCCTTTTTGCTCACAGCACCCAGGCTGAAAAGCCATTATTTCTGGTTTCGTGGCCATGTTACTCTGCCAGAATCTTCACGATATAAACTTGGGAAGAAGTTTCCTGGTTCTGAAAGCTTATGGCTTGGGTAGGCAAAAGCAGAGGAAGGGTGGGACACACAAAAATACTTCTGATACAAAGGAGAGAACAGCACATCACATACTATGGACAAAGTGTGTTGGGGGCGCCTGAAAGAAAGGCCACGCAGGGTTGGGGGAGTCAAGAAGGTGATGGGGGCTGGGGGCAGGCATTTGGGCTCAAGGGAGAATGAGTACAAGGCACAGGTGATGAGGACTGAGGGGGGCTCCAAGGGAGAATGAGAACAAGACACAGGTAATGAGGACTGAGGGGGGCCCAGGGCCGGCAGAGGCACCGAGGCACCGAGGCAAGATCACTGAGGTCACACTGATCTTGTGGACAGTCCCATTGATGAGAGCTGGGTGAAAAGGAGCATTAGGAAATGAATCTTGGTTGGGGGAACCTGGGAGGCTGGAGGGAACAGAGGCCCTATGGAGTACAGATGGTGTCAGAGGGGCCCACCTTCCCTCAGGCAGCTCCAACCTTGTCCCTACTGCTCTCCCTGTGCCATAGCCTCCTCCTGCTCTGCTGTCTGCTCTGCTGTATGCCAGGGCCACACCCGCAGGCGACAGCCCTTGACACCAGAAGAGGAATGTTCCACTGACCCACTTATTATGTGGTTTTGGATAAGTTATATAATCTCACCGAGCCTGGGTCTCCTCGTCTGTCAATGAGAGGCAACAAGAGGTGATGAGACTCAAATGAGAAGAGGTATTGGATGTTCTTGTGTCAGGCATATAAAATGCCACACTTAAGAGAACATCAGTACTTGGATCCAGCCCATTGCTGCCATAGAACAGGGTTCAGTGATGCCAGATCTTACTTCTTTAAAAAAAAAAAAAAAGGAAAAAAGAATGAGAAATCCACAACTTTATATCAAATATTCTGTTTTTTAAAAAATCAAATATTCTGTTTTTAAAAATACTGGCAAAATAAAGTGTATTTAATGAAAAAAATGCCACACTCATCAGAATGCCTCTTCTGATCAAGTCTTAAAGTGAAATTACAATCCACACATTGAGCTGACAGACTCACCTCCAACCAGAAGAGGAGATTGTGGCCATCTTCTCTTGCCATCTCACTGTCAGGGAGCTTCATGAATAATTCATTCTCCCCCAGAAAGGGACTTGCAAACTTTCTTCTGCCCCTGTGTGAGTCCTATTCACTAACTTCTCCCAGCAGGGGATTCTCCTGGGATGAAAAGTACTTTGCTGTGCTCTGAGATGGGGCATCTCTGCCCTGCCAAAGAAGTGCTGGTCTAAGTCCTCTTGGGCTGTCCTGGGTTTCTCTGCAGGTCTTTAAGACTCTGATGATTCATTTCTGACATGCCTGTGTGTGCTGCATCCTGTGTGTATATTTCTATGTTCCAGTCTGCATAGGTGACCTGAGGAAGTTTACAACAAAAGACATATCTATAAACAATTAGGTTAACACAGTAGAAATAGACAACCAAGTATGCCAGAAAGGAGAAGAAAACAAGAGTATTTGGAGAAGGGCTCCTTTCACTGTGGTCAAACTATCCTCGCAGGTCCTGAGCTTCCCACCAGCCCTGGCTGCCTGGAAATCATACACTCTTCTCACAAGGGAAGGATGTTGCTCTTGGTAAAGACCAGGCTTTTCCCAGCTCTACGTTGTAAATTTCTTTTTTTTCATGTTGGGTCTTATGCAGGATCAGTTTCCCAGACAACTGTTTTTAAGCAAATGCAGAAGGGGCTTCCAAAACTTCAAAGAGTCCTTGCTAATATAAAGACTGGACTTAGATGAGTCAGAAGTCATCAGCCTGGAAGCAGTCTTTGGCACTGGCTCCTGCTTTTCTCGGAAAAGAGGCAAATAGGTTGGAACCAATGGTTTTTCCCAATCACGGTGTCTCATCTTCACCTTCCTGGAAATTCCCAGAGGCCCTGGAGAAGGTGTGAGACCACCAGAACATACACAGCTGTTGCAGCCACAGCCTGTGAGCTCATCCACGTGTCCTGCAACAGAATGCCACACACACTGCATACACTTGAGCCTGTGTGTATCCTTATGACTGTTCCAGATTCTAGGTGGGGAGACTGAGGCTGGGAGAGGTGACCTTGGGTGCCTGTGGCCGCCGAGTTTGGCAGTGATACAATCACAGCAGCCTCACTTCTCTTCTACTGCTCTTCCCTGAGTGGCCTACCCAGAGTCATTGTCAGTCAGTCACACTCTCCCACATCCTCTCTCTCTCCTCCCCCTTTCCTCAGCCTGTTTCTTTCTCTGCAGCTTGGGCTTCTCCATACCTTCACTGAAACCCTACAATAAGTGCTTAGGACCCAAGCCCTCCAGCAGCCTCCAGCCTACTTCAGCCAGTTTTGACCTTCTAAGGAAAAACAAATTTCTTCCATGTACAACATGAGTACCAAGCAGCATCGGTACATTTTTTCCCCAGAAGTCTTAGTAGTATAGGTATGATGTTTCAAAAGCGTTCCAACCAATTAGTTAGGGATTTATTTAAAAAAAAAAAAAAATTAGAGGCTGGGCATGGTGGCTCAAATCTGTAATTCCAGCACTTTGGGAAGCCGAGGTGAGAGGATTGCCTGAGCCCATGGGTTCGAGACCAGCCTGGGCAACTTGGCAAGACCTCATCTCTACATGAAATCAAAAAATTAGCCAGCCATGGTGGTGTGCACCTGTAGTTCCAACTACTTGGAAGACTGGGGTGGAAGGATCACCTGAGCCTCGCAGGTCAAGGCTGCGGTGGCCGTGAGCGTGTCACCGAATTCCAGCCTGGGTGACAGAGTGAGACTCCGACTCAAAAAAAAATAGAAAAAATCTGTATAGTCATTAATTTGTGCATTTATTTCGTCAGCTCTATGAGCACTAACTATGTGCTAGGAATGGGGATAGTGAAATTATGGGACCTTGCAGTCTTTTGGATGAGAAAACATAGGATTTTTTTTTTTTTTTGAGTTGGAGTCTCACTCTGTCACACAGACTGGAGTGCAGTGGCCACTTCCGGCCACCGCAGTCTCAACCTGCTGGGCTCCAGCGATCCTTCTGCCTCAGCCTTCCAAGTAGCTGGAACTACAGGTACGCGCTACCACACCCGGCTAATTTTTTATTTATTGTAGAGATGAGGTCTCACCAAGTTGCCCAGGCGGGTCTCGAACCCATGGACTCAGGCAATCCACTCACCTCGGCCTCCCAAAGTGCTGGGATTACAGGCTGAGCCACCAAGCCCGGCCTGTTTTTTTTGCTGTTGTTTGTTTTGAGTCAGAGTCTCACTCTGTCACCCAGGCTGGAGTGCAGTGGCACGCTCATGGCCACTGCAGCCTCAACCTGTTGGGCTCAGGCGATTCATCTACCTCAGTCTTCCAAGTAGTTGGAACTACAGGCACGTGCCACCATGCCCAGTTAATTTTTTTATTTATTGTAGAGATGAGGTCTCATCAAGTTGCCTAGACTGGTCTTGAACCCCTGACCTCAAGACAATCCTCTCACCTCTACCTCCCAAAATACTGGGATTACAGGCGTGAGCCACCACACCTGGCATCCACATTTTCTAATGATTTTTAAATTAACATTTTTGTTATAATACTGAGAATGTCATATTTTTAATTTTTTAAAAGGAAGTCCAAGATTATATTGTTAGCCTGAACAGGAGTAAGTCTAGCCTCAGACTCCAGAGCCTAGAAAGCCGGGGGTGGGATGAGGCAAGGCAGAGCTGGAGTGTCTAGGCCAGGAGAGCTCTTGGGACAGAAGAGGTGGCCAGAAAATCTGATGGCAGCACCCTCAACCCCGTGGCTGGACACCACCTCACCCTGAGGCCCTTAGCCAGCAAGCCCAGGTCTCCCTCCTGCCCTCCACAGTCCTTAGTAAACCACTCCCCTGCTCCTTTTTTGGTTAATATATGCAGAACATTTGAGAGACAGCCCCACCTGAAAAGTCTCTCTTTCTTAGAAACTGCAATTACACAAAAATAATCTATTTTTTGAAATCTGTCAGTTTTCTTCCCAGTCATCAGTGGCTCTGCTTCCAGCTGTCTGCTGGTGTGCCCTCTCTCTCTTTTTTTTTTTTGAGTTGGAGTCCCACTCTGTCACCCAGACTGGAGTGCAGTGGCCGAGCCCGGCCACTGCAGCCTCGAC
>CAUYQG010229377.1:0-10475 GCA_963574415.1 Tarsius wallacei | reverse complement strand
CGCTACCACGCCAGGCTAATTTTTTGATTTATTGTAGAGATGAGGTCTCGCCTGCCCAGGCGGGTCTCGAACCCGCGGGCTCAGGCAATCCACTCACCTCAGCCTCCCAAAGGCGCGGGATTACAGGCTGAGCCACCGAGCCCGGCTTATTATTGGTCTTTTGTCTGGATGGTATACCCATTATTGAGAGTGATACATTGAAATTTTCTACTATCATTGTATTGCTGTCTATTTCTCCTTTCAGTTTTGTTAATGCCTTTCTTGCGTGTGAGTACTCTTTGGCTACATGCATATATATATATTATATATATTATATATTATATTAGTTATATCTTTCTTGTGAATTGATTCTTTTGCCATTATATATTATCTTTTAATACCTTTTATGACAATTTTGACTTAAAGTCTATTTTACCTGATAAAAGTATACAGCCTTCCCGTTCTCCTTGGTTACCATCTACATGGAATTCATTTTTTCTTCATTTCACTTTAAGTCTATATGTGTCCTTAAATCATAAGTGAGTCTCTTGTAAACATATAGTTGTATTGTTTTATTTGATACAGCTTCTCTTTTTGATAGAGGAGTTAATTCATTTACATTAATTACTGCTAGAGATGGAGATATTATTGTCATTTTAAAAACCTTTTCCTGTCTGTCTTGTAGTTTTTGCTTTTCATTTTTGTTTCTCTATCTCTCTTATCTTTTTCCTTTCTGGCTTCCTTTGTATTTTATTGATATTTTTCCAGTGGTACACGTTTTTTTATATTATGCTATAGGTATTTTATTTGTGGTTACCATAAAGTTTACATGAAATGTCTTATAGTTATAGCAATCTATTTTAAATGGACAACAACTGAATTTTAATCACATATAAAGATCTGTTATTTTGCTTCTCTTTATCACATACTTTAGGTTGCTGCTGCCACAAATCATTCTTTTATATTGTGTGTCTATTAATATTTTATGGTTATATTTTTATAATTTTATATTTTAATTTTTATATCAGAATTGAAAATAATTAATGTATCACAGTTATAGTACTACAGTAGTCTCTGTGTGTCTGTATATTTATCTGTGAACTTTATATTTATTCATATGCTTTTGTGTTGCTGCCTAGCATCCTTTTATTTCAAGTTGAAGTACTACTACTCTCTTTAGCATTTCTTATAAAGCAAATCTAATGGTGAATGAACTCCCTGAGTTTTTGCTAACCTGGAAAATATTCTATTTCTTCTTCATTTTTGAAGTACAGTTTTGTCAGATAAAGAAGTTGGGATTTGCAACTTGTTTTTTCCTACAGCACTTTGAATATTTGTCTTCTTTTTATTCTCTGCTCTTCCAGGTTTCTGCAGAGAAGTATACTGTAATCCTATGGGGGGTTCCTTGTGTATGACAAGTATCTGTTGCGTCTTTCAAAATTATTATTATTTTTTTACTTTTGATAGATTGCTTTTAATGTGTTTTGATGAGGATTTCTTTAAGTTCATCTCACTTGATATCCACTAGGCTTCTTCAATGTGTATGTCCCATTTCTTTATCCATATTTGAAATGTTTTTACCATTATTACTTCAAATATGGCTTCTGTCCCCTTTGTCTTTTTTTTCCTTTTGGAATTACCATACTGTGTGTATTATTCTACTTGATGGTATTCCATAAGTCCCTTAGAATTTCTTTACTCTCTTCCATTATTTCTTTCATTTTTTCTTTAAACTTCCATTACTAAATAATTTTAAATAATCTACTTTTGAGTTCATTGATTATTTATTCTGCTTGATGAAATGTGCTGTTGAACTTTTCCAGTGAAATTTTCAATTGAATAACAACAATAACTAACGTCTTCACTGTTGACATTTTTGTTGGGTCTTTTTTATATTCTCTGTCTCTTTGTGTTAAATATATATTTCTGTCTCTTTTTAAACAATGATATTTAATTTTATTCATATAGTGTTTACTGAATCCACTGAACATCTCTTCGGTGGATATTTTGAATTATTTGTTTTTTTAGACTCAATTTCTGGAGATTTATTTTTTTCTCTATTTGGGTCACATTTTGTTATTTCTATGATTGCTTTGTGTTGAGCTGTATGTATACTTTTGAAAAAAAAAATTAAAATCAAAAAACAAAAAACTGCCATCTCTCCCTAGTGTTACAAACTAACTTCTTACAGGGAAATACCTTCACCAATTAGCTTGACTTAAGATTCTTGAACTTATTTTTCTTTGGATAGATCTTCTCTGGACTTGTGATTACAACTTTTTATAAGAGAGCTTTGCCAATTTATTTTCTCAGTACTCATAATCTTTTCTTCCCTCTGGTATCTGTAGTACAGCAAGTTCTCTAGAGCGACTGCAAATTATTCTATTCTACCTTGGTGTGAGCTCCCCCCAGGACTTTAGACTGTGTAAGGTTCTGCTAGTGCTTTATGTTGGGCAAAGCAGTCCCCTGGAAAACCATGATATTGAACACAAGCTCTATCCTTTCCACTCCACCTTCGAGGGAGAGTCTTCTGAAATGTGTTAACCTTGTTGGTTGTACCACAACCTGTTTGTTCTCAGTGGTTCCTAGGCATATAGAGCATATTGAAGTCCATCATTGCTCTAAGACAGGTGAAACAGAGACCAGTCCCTTGGGTAGCTTTCCGAAAAGCTGAAACTTTTCAACCCTTTCTCTCCCCAGATAGAAGGAAGGAAATGAGGGAGTTCTTATCTAAGTCCTGTGGTGAGCTGGGGGTAGAGACTTCAGCTGGTGAACTGTGTTATATGTGATATGGCAGAAGGGGTGGACCTTGGTGAATGAATACCCTGAATTTTTTTTTTTTTTTTTGCCAGCTTCAGTGTGGTTGGCTTTATACTCACTTGGGGTACAAGATCCTCTTAATTTGTTTGCAGATTACTCAACAAGTAAATTGTTCCATGTATTATTGATTCTGTATCTTCAGTAGAAGAGGATTTGAGGCTTCCTATTCTGTTATTTTGTTGAACACTAGTTTAGCTTCTGACCTCAGATGATATCTTTTTACAACAGATTTCTTAAGTTTCTTTTCATAATTTACCTTAAATCTTTTCAGAAGACTACTGAAATTACACTATTTTTAAATATGCATACCATAAAATAGTCTCTTTTTGGTTGTACAGCTCTGTATCTTTTGATTCAACTACAGATTTGTATAAACATCATCAGCTTCAGATTACAGAACAGGTGTATAATCCCAAAAAACTGCCTCATGAAACCACCTTTTAGTCAAACTTTACCCCTAATCCAACTCCTGAAAGTTAATACTATAGTTTTTTTTTTTTTCTAGAATACAATGGAATTATATAGTATGCGACTTTTTGAGACTGACTCCCTTAACTCAGCAAAGGGCTTTTGAAATTTATCCAAGTTGTTGCTTATATGGTTTGTTCCTTTCCATTTTTGAGAAGTATTTTATTGTATATGTATTCTAGAGTTTGTTTATTCTTTCACTCTTGAGCACCATCTGGATCATTTCTGTCTTTTGTTAATTATGAATAGGGCAGTTATAAATACTGGGAGTGCCAAAAATGTAATCACATTTTAAGTGATGTTAAGAGATGTTTGTCATAGTCAGAAGTGTCTGGACTCTGATGGTAACCACTTTGAGCACCTCATGTTTTTGCAGAAGTCAAACATAACTTGTTGTCATCTTATTATTGCAATTGTAATACAGTTTTTTGCCTTTCTTAAAATGTGTATTCATTTTTGGCAACCTCTGTATTTGTGTACAGGTTCCTGTGTAAACAAATGTTTTCATTTATATAAAATATATATCCAGAAGTAAGATTGCTGGGTTACATCATACATTTAAGTTTAACTTTATACAAAAGTTTCAATCTGTTTTCCCAAGTGGTTGTGTTGCAAGAGTTTTGAACTCCACTGTCAGCTTAAACCAGCAACCTTGGGTTCTTGTTCCGCAAGCAAGGAGATTAAAGAAAATGCAGACACCAAAAGGATAAACGAAAGAAGGAATTTATTAAGCAACAAAGCTCTCTAGAAAATGAGAGGGGGCCTTTGAGTGGGTTTTCCAGTGCTAGGAGTTGTTTTATTTTGTGTGGTTTTTCTCTTATCTTTTCTGAGGGCGTTTCTCTCATTTACATCTCATCCACCCCTTACTTCCTGAGATCCAATTCTTATTGTGTATGGAGGTCCCTGATCAAAGTTACTCCATCTTAAATATTACCCAAAAGTACCATAGAAAAGCCCACTCAGGAATAAAACCGCAATGCAAATGCTATGTTAATGATATTGTAATTAGCCAAGGTCAAGTTAGGACATTTAGTTTAGCTACTGCAACTGCATTTAAGCAGCAAAAAGTCCCTTTTAGCAGTACATCCTGAGTTGAAAGGATGTTGTTAACCACACTAACCACATTTTCAGCCAATAATTGCATAATGGGGGTGGTGCAGGGAGTGTTCCTGTAGGTGTTAGTTATGTCTTCTAGAGACCCTCCTTTGCCTGCCTAACAAGCTTCTGATTATCTCCTCTCTCAGTTGTACCATTTTGAATTTCCACTAGCAATGCATGAGAGTTTTGTTGTTTGGTATCCTTGCTAGTACTTTATGCTGTCAACATTTTTTAAGCTATTCTTTCAGTTGTGTAGTAATATATTGCCTTGATTTTTTTAGTTTACCATTCCTTAAGAGTTTGTTATGTTGTGTATGGTTTCATGTATTTATTCTTCATCTGCATATGTATATATGTGCATGTGTACGTGTGTGTGTGTGTGTGTGTGTGTGTGTGTGTGTGTGTGTGTGTGAAGTGTTGGCTCAAGTCAGGTAGCAGCTTTTCTATTGCCACAGTGAGCACTTTCTCCTACATCTGTGGTTTTACTGTGTGTGAGAGAAACATGTCATCATTCAGTACATCTGTGCATAGCTAAGAAATCCTCAGACCCACTCATTTTATAAACCAAGGGAGGTAATTCTAGGAATCTGCTTAAGGTATGTCCCTTCCCTTATAATATGCATCCTCTTTGGAAATAGCTGGTACTGGGTCTTTGGGTTAGCATCTATATAACTCACTTGAATTATTTCTCTAAATTGTCATAGAGAGTTTCAGAGTTGTTCAAAGAAAAATGTTTTCCCTTCTTCAATTATTGGGCCCATCTTCTACACTCTACTGCAAGGCCACTGGCAATGCCTAAAGAGTAAAAAACAACAACAAAAACAAATCCAAAAACTCCCCTGTGAGAATGTCACTAAAACTTTATCACTATGAAAATATCACTCAGCTCTGCTCATCATGCAGGGTTTCTTTTACCTTGTTTCATCAAGGAATATGATAGCTGTTTCCAAATAACATCACACTCAATCCAGGAAATCTCAACTGTGAGTCAATAGTGTGTTTTATCTTGGCTGGGTATTAATCATAGGTTTTAAACGTGAAACAAGCTTTAAAATTGCTTTAAAAATGAAGCAAGAGAGTCCTGGAGGGCAGGATTATTGCCACTATGGGGAATTAAACAATATACTTCTATGTTTAGCTTCCCCTGAGCTTCACTCTGCTGCATGCAATAGAACAATTTCCATTTTAATGATGATTTTGGTTGAGCGTCTCTTTCAATCCAAAAATTTTTCTGTATTGCTCAATATATGATAGATATTCCTGGTCTCAAAATTATTTGATGTCTTTCTGTAGTGAGACACTTTAAACTAAAATTCAATGACAAGTAGTGATTATCTTTTAAATAATCTACATGGCAACATTTAAATTCAGAACCCCCAAAGTCTCTTTCAAGTAGTGGCATTCTAGTTTTGCTAATGACTTGATACTTTACGCTATTTTAAATCATCTGTTTAGGTTGTAGCTGAAGTAATAGAACTTTAAATTCTGGTAAATTTATGAATAGGGACAGCCTATCTCTGATACAGAAAATGAAATTTCATCAAAATTAATGAGTCTCATAAGTTTTTAGGATTTCTTTTTGGTGACAACATAAATGAAAAATAGTTTATTTTTCTGATTTTAAAAATATTTTTGCTTTTTTCTGGCTCAAATAGTTTCAAACATTTTACTTTGAGCCAGACCTTGCTGGTTTTATTAGCCAACCTCATTTATTCATATAGGTGACTATATTCCTTAACTATTGTAAATATCTTAATTTGAGAAGACAATTGTGATATCATTACTAAATGCACTAATTAACCTTTGATTGTTATTAAGTCCAAAATTGTGCAACAGTATATTATGGTAGTATGCCAGTGAAATTAAGTATCTTTGTGGGAAAACCACAAATATATATTGAATGACTCCATGCATGTCAATCCATGAAAATACAAACAGTATGTAGCTGAGTACTAAGGTAGAAATCGAAAAGAAGGCATCAGCCAAATCTTTTATGGATTGAGTTATTGTTCTGAACTAGTCTTGAATAAAAGTCAGTTATAAATGATATGTTTAAGAAATACATCTGAGATCATTTAAATGCAAAAAATCAAGGTTCTGAACATTTTTAACCAAAAGTCAGGTTGAAAATTTGTTTTAAAATACTAAACTGTATGAGCTCATTTAGATGATGCAAATCACAGTTCTGAGCTATTTTGATATAAAATCAGCCCTAAAATTATAGTTTCAGAAATTACTTTGAGATAATTTTAATGAAAAACCTAATTCTTAAATTTTTGATGAAGCATAATATATAAAGAAAACAGTGACTAATCTCATATTTTTAAATTACTAGTTTGAATTATGGAAACATTAACTCTGCATAATTTTTTGCTCTTGGCAAGGTCGCAGGTGACAAATGATGGCATACCTAACAGTACTCTGTCTGAGTCTTTGACTAGTCAACAGCACTTTGGACAGTTTATTACAACTGTTGTTGGAAATATTTGCTCCATTTCAATGTTTAAGGCACAACACTCTCGGCTGGGCTCCGTGGCTCAGCCTGTAATTCCAGCACTTTGGGATGTCAAGGAGAGAGGATTGCCCGAGCCCATGGGTTCGAGACCCATCCGGATAACTTGGCGAGACCTCATCTCTACAATCAATCAAAAATTAGCCGGGCTTGGTAACACGCGCCTGTAGTTCCAGCTACTTGGAAGGCTGAGGCTGAACGATCGCCGGAGTCCAGCAGGTCGAGGCTGCGGTGGCTGGGAGTGTTCCACTGCCCTCCAGCCTGGGTGACAGAGTGAGACTCCAACTCAAAAACATAAATAAATAAAAATAAAAAAAAGACACGACACTCTTGTTTCCTCTCTTGATTGACACTGTAACCACCTTAGTCTAGTCTATCACAATGTCTCTCCTGTGTTATTCTAATATATTTCAAAATACTCCATCTACTACCTTTATTCATTGTCCTTATTATCTCTTCACAACATAGCACAATATAGCAGTAAGTCTGCTAAAATATGGTGCATCCTAGATTTCTTGTCTTTAAATCCAGTGGCCTCTTATCTACTTAAGAATAAAAGACAATATCCTAATAAGGATCTATAAGCAAGAATATTTTCTAAGCTCTTGTTACCTCTTTGATCCTATCTCCATTACCATCCTTCCTCATCTGGTCAAGCCATAGTGGCTACTTCCCGTTTTATAAACATGCCAGGCAAACTCTTACCATAGGGTACTTGACTTTGCTGTTTTCTATAATACAATTATATTTCTCCTGATGTTATCATGGACTTGTTCACATTCTTCTTTTACATTGTCATTCCTCAGTGTGTCTTTCTCTTGGTATTTTCTTTCTCTCCTGTGTTTAATTATCCTTGTTTTCATTCACATTGTTTAGTTTCTTTGCATTTATTGTTCTTCTAAAAACTCATATATTTTGCTTATTTTTGTGTTTTATTTGTTTTATAATGTAATATAATTTATGTTTCATGAGAGTAAAGATTTTTTTCTTTACCTGGTTCTAGCAGATTAGTATTTCCTAGAGTAGTGAATAAATGGTACATAATATACACATGTTGATAAATGAATTATTTCTTTTTAAGACATTATGTTTTGACCATATAAATTTGTACAGAAGAGTCCTAGTATGAGGTAAATTAATGCTCCGAGAGGGTGAAAGACTTGCACATTATGTCTACTTATTTGTAATATATGTGCTAGCAGAAATCTTGGTAATTGTAATGAAAGTTTATGGCTATATGGGCACTACACGCACTACTTTTCAAAGGGTTCTTAAAACTGTAATATCATTAAGACATTAATAAACTCTTTTTTAAAAGTAACACACCTTTAAACAAAGAAAGTTTGGGCTCCCTACATATTTCTACACTCACTATGGTGGGCTTTCTCTCTCTCCTAAGTATCTCAAATAATTGTTTAATGGTAAAGAACTGTTACATTCTAATTTTCAAAGGAATGTTTGTACATTTGTTTAATTTATTTGCTATATTTATTAATATCATAAACATAACAAAATAAGGACAGATCCTTGATTTTGTGATAATCATAGTGTTGTAGGTGAGGCAAAAAAAAATAGAATTTTGCTTCAGTAGACACACTGATTAGAGATATTATCAGGAATAAAAAACTTTATTTGATTTTGGAAATGCTCAAGATGTATCAGGAACTAAGGCTTTAAACATTTATGTGGTTATTTTTCTTTTTCTTCCGTCCTTCCTTCCTTCCTTTCTTCCTTCCTTCTGTCCTTCCGCGCTCTCTCTCTCTCTCTCTCTCTCTCTTTTCTTCTTCTTTCTGTCTCTTTTTTTTTCTTTCTTTTTTATTGAGTTGGGTCTCACCCTGTCATCCAGACTGGATGCAGTGACATGATCACAGTTCACCTCAGCCTGGATCTCCTGGGCTCAGAGCAATTCTCTCACCACAGTTTCCAAGTATTTGGTTCTACAGGCATGCACCACGACGTCCAGTTATTTATTTGTAAACATTTGTAGAAACATGGTCTCAATATATTGCCCAGTCTGGTACTGGGCTCAAAAAATCCTCCTACCTTGACCTTTCAAAGTACTGGGATTACAGGTGTGAGCCACTGTGCTTGGCCTTACATGCTTACTTTTTAATGACAAAGGCATTATTATGCTTCTTTATATTTTACAACATGTTTTAAAGTATTTTTAAATATTAAGTGATTTTTATTTTATTACTTAGATTCAACTAATATTCTAAGTTATTCCAAAAAAAAGATCTTATATTACCCATATAATGAATGTGTAAGACAATATCAGAAATTAATAATAACATTATACAATGCAATATATTTTTGTTGAGCATGGGACTCTACATTCATGCATTGGAGTCTCAGAATCCTTTTAATTGTGTAAGACAGACATATTAGTTCAAATTTTTGCATAACTTAAAAATCTTAGGCATTGCTTGATGCTGCAAGGGATATAACTAGGCAAATATTTTAATTTATATAATATGATTCTTTTGATATACTCCCGCTTTCCTATATTCAGACTACAATGTGTTTCTTAGTGTTTCACGGTCACTCATATTACCAGCATTATGAACTTACTTTTTTCCACTGTGCTCCTTTCTTACTTATTAAGGATGGAATAGAGCTTTATTTTGCCCTCTTTCTGAATTTTATAGCACAACATCATGACAACAAATTAACAGTTTTGAAAGACTATATTCTTCAGAAATATTCTTCATTAATTTATGTTAACAAAGTGCAAGGTAGGTAAACATTTGAACTGATACAGATACATGATAGAGGGAAAGTGCTATTTACAAACAAGAACCTGAATGCTCCATTTTGATAAAAGTCAACTGGCATAAGCCAGTTTTTTAGTAATGTTATGGAAGATACAATACATGAAGTTATATTTGCATTTATCCTTGAACATTAAGGATTGGGCTAGCTGTAAATTTCTCATTTTAATGCTCTGCTAAAAGTCTTGCATTATATTTTTTGCTATCAAAACCAACACCCTTTGAGACAATGTTAACACCAAATTGACCATCTCTAGAGTTGTAAAAGATATATACTGTAAGATAGGAACAGTGCCCCTATTTTGCTTATTGGTGATTTTGTCTTTTCTAAGTCACTACATGATACAACTGAAGAACTAGATATATTTTGATTAATGAAAGAATACCAATTGTATGTTAAAATAGATGGGAGAGATAAATAGGTATCAGTCAAAAACACAGAAAAAGTTAAAAAGCAAAATTATTATTTTAAAGTGCCTTTAATAATGCACAAATCACAAGGCTAGGTGCAGAATATGATTAGAAGTATCTCTACCAGGAAATATGATATGCATGTGTTTTATAATATGTGTCATGGAGAGTAGGACTGTAGGAGAGAATTTGGCAATTTGTGATCTTGGATCTAGTTAGAAGAAGAAAAATTGCTATATACAGTCAGGAGAATTTGGTAGTGTTAAAAATTGTAGTTTATAGCCGGGCTCGGTGGCTCAGCCTGTAATCCCGCGCCTTTGGGAGGCTGAGGTGAGTGGATTGCCTGAGCCCGTGGGTTCGAGACCCGCCTGGGCAAGCGAGACCTCATCTCTACAATAAATCAAAAAATTAGCCGG
>CAUYQG010229375.1:0-13818 GCA_963574415.1 Tarsius wallacei | reverse complement strand
TCCCCGCGCCTTTGTTATTTAACGAAAAATCGGCAACCTACTCACCAATCTAAGTTTAAATTACTTAATTTTACAACACCGTTCCTAAAGTTGGCCTGCCCCCCCCCCCCCCCCGCCAAATCCCTTTTTGATGCACTGGTTGGTATAGATTTGAGCTGTAGTATGGAGATATCAGTTGGGGCAGATGCAAGGGGGTGGGTTTCAGAGTCAGAACTGGATTTTTATCCTGGTCTGTCACATACCAGTTAAGTTGAACAAGCCAATCACTCTTCTGACCCTTGGCTTCATCCTCTGTAAAATGATAATTACAAAAAAAAAATTACAGGGTGCTGGCATCATGAGACAGTATATGCAAAAAATTTAAAACTATAAAAAGTCAAGCAAATACAATGTTATTCTTATTCCTGGAGAGGCCACAGGGACATGTTCAGGGGACACTTCTGTTTTAATGGAGCTTAATAAGTAAAACTTAGCCAGGCTCGGTGGCTCAGCCTGTAATCCCGCGCCTTGGGAGGCTGAGGTGAGTGGATTGCCTGAGCCCGCGGGTTCGAGACCCGCCTGGGCAAGCGAAACCTCATCTCTACGATAAATCAAAAAAAAAAATTAGCCGGGCATGGTAGCGCACGCCTGTAGTTCCGGCTACTCGGAAGGCTGAGGCGGAAGGATCGCTGGAGCCCAGCAGGTCGAGGCTGCGGTGACCGGGAGCGGCCACTGTACTCCAGTCTGGGCGATCGAGTGGGACTCCAACTCAAAAATAAAAAATAAAAATAAAAAAAATAAGTAAAACTTAACTAATGGTGCTTAATAATGGACTTAATAAATACTAGTGAAGTCTATTTATGAAAAACACTATGAACTTAAATGAGATTCATTTATTGGGAACTAGCCAATCAAAAATGAAAATGCATATTAAAGAAATGTTTAAGAGAGTGGAAAACTATAATATATCCCCATTCTTTCTAATATGACCATGCATGATCTTTTTGGTATGAGGAGATGATGGTCATGACTATATCCCAGAACCTAAAAGAGTGACCATGGGCTTCAAAGTTTCCTCACTGTGTGGGCACACAGAATGGATGAACAGTGGCAAGGGGTGCACATGTGACACGGAGAATCTAGTTCGGTAAATCCCAGTTCTGAAACCTGAGACCTACCATCTCAGTGAGGCTTTTATGTGGCTTATAATCAAACCTAACTCTGGTTCACATACTGAAATTTATTAAACATATGGGTCATCTTTCCGAAAAAATGTTCAACTTTATTATTTTTGCATAGCTCCGAGCTGATGTCGCCGTCTCTCCAACTGGGCATTGGCAGAGGTGGGATTCCAAAACATCTTTACAGCATGGGCTCTGGGGTCTGTGTGCAGGAACTGGGCCTCAGGATGAATGTCACAATTAGTTCCATGTGTGAGAAATGGTGAACTATTCTACATCTCTGCATTGTTCTTTCAAGATTTCTTGTTCTTTTCGTCATCACATAGCTTTAAATAGAACTTTTGTATCCCTGCTGTGGGACTCAGATTCCCAAGGATAAACAAAGGGGCTGGAAACAAAATATGTAGATACATTGCGTCTATCAGGACCCTAGTAATAAATAGCCTAAAATCAGAGGATTCATCTGAATATGGACACAGGAGACTTTAGGGGGAAAAAAGTTAACACGTAACAAATATCATCTTTTCCTACTGGTAAGAAGAGTCTGATTCAGCCAGGCTAAGACAGATTAGCAAGAAAGGAGGAAAAAAAAAAAAAAAACAACCAGATAGAAAATGTTCTTCATATTACAGGGAAGTTGCAGGGGCCTTCTTTGTTAATATGGCACTCAAGTTCAAGAGTAGAAATCAGGCCAGGCATGGTGGCTCACACCTATAAGCCCACAATTTTGGAAGGCCAAGGTGGGAGGATTGCTTGTGACCAGGAGTTCAAGAGCAGCCTGAGCAACATAGCAAGACCTTGTCTCTACAAAAAATTAGCTGGGTATGGCGGTGTACAACTGTAGTTCCAGCTACTTGGGAGCTGGTAAAGGATCGCTTGAGCCCAGGAGTTTGAGGCTGCCCTCCAACCTGGGCAACAGAGTAAGCTCTCAACTTTTAAAAAAGGCATAGAAATCAGCTATCAATCATAACAGCTAATAATACTTCAGCAGTTGCCAGGCACTGTGCTAAACCCTTTACATATACTATACTTCATTTAATCTCCATATTAACCTCGTGAAATAAGTACTATGAACTTCCATCATACTGACAGGGAAATGGGGTCAGTGAGTTTCAGTATCTTGCTCACAAACAGATATCAGAAATACCAGAAGTTGAACTCCGACCTATCTAAAACCAAAATCTCCCCCAAATAATATCTGCAAAGAGATTTGAAACACCAAGCCGTGGCCTTCTGGAATCAGATGTTACAAGCCCAAAATCAATTTTTGTGAAAAGAAAATTTTAAAAGGAGAAAAATCTCACACAATGACCTCACCCACTCAATCCTCTCACCACCACCTGCCAATCTTCATGGTTTAGGGCTTAGTTTGAGAGAAACTAAAGCAACCAAAGTCGTAATAATTGAAACATTTATCAGTTCTGAATTACCCACTATAAAATAGAAAATTTATATTTATAACTAGTAAAATAAGTTTTTAAAATATTAATATTCTAAAATCATTTCTTTTGTAATTTTCAGAGAAAATTTAGTTAAAAAAATTTAGACTTTAGTTCGAAAAATACCACATTAGACCCAGATTCTTGCCTCAGCTATGCCATCAAATATGTTCCCCTGGAAAGAATAACTTATGCTCCCTGTAAATTATCAACTAGATACACCAGATACACTCCAAGAGTATTCCCAGGTCTAAGATTCTATAAGTCAAAAAAAAAAAAGATAGGTAGTTTTCTCTGGATTTTGTTTGTTAAGTATTGAGCCATAGGGTCTGTGAAGAAAGGAAGTCTTACATTTAGAAATTTCTCAAAATACTCTTGAAAGATGGATGCATACTGAAAAAAATTCTAACACGTCAAAATATAGTCTAAAGGTAACAGAGGCAATTGTTATTGAAAGACTAATGACTTCTTACCAGAAAGAACATGTTCATGAAGGTTAATTCTGGTAAAGTGAGTTTTGTAAACACGGGGCAAAAGCACCTACAGGTGGTAAACAGCCAACGCTGGGGAGGCCTTCAGCAAGGCAAGCTGTCTAAAAGAATCACTCTGGAGACTGTTTTGAGAGAAAAGATTGCATCCAGGCTAGCTGGTCTAAGCAAGAAAGAGACTAGAGAAACCATGAAGACCATGTTGTCTCTTGATTTGACCATATGTCACATGCTTCATGGAAAACTGAAGTTGTGGAAGATATCTCAACATGCCCACCTGTAACATGTTTCACTTAGACTGACATACGATGGTCTTCTCTTAAGATCAACCTTATAAAAATTTAACAAGAGACAGGAACTGACATTTATGGGGCATATGCTAGGCACGCTTCATAGGTCATCTTAGTTAATCTTTACAAGGCTATTCTAATAAGGTGCTTGGATGTCAATGGGAAAGTTCTAGAAGGCCTGGCCAAGCTCTTGAACCAGGGTGAATCTCTTAAATGCCAGTGTCCTGATTCTGACTGACTGCCAGGTCCTCATCCCTTGTTGGAAAACATAAGCCTAAAAGTACAACAACAGAAGATAAGTCCAGCCCGACAATAGTTGTCATTTCTTTTTATACAGTGAGTTTCCGGAGGCAAAAGGATGCTGCCCTGTTAGGATAAGGATGTTGCATGCAGGAAATTCCCCTGGTTTTCTGTCACACCCAGAGATCTTGGAGAAGTTCGTCACCCTGCTATCTGGTGACCCAGGAAAGCACTGAATATAAAAGCTGCCGGCAGCTGGTTCAACTTATGCAATGCATTTCTCAACATGGTTTTCAAACCTTTTGGAAACGAGAATGCACGTAACAGACTTGCCTGAACTTCGCATTTCCTTTCTCAGCTTTCCTCCTGAGCCTCTCCCAGTGACCTGGCTCAATTCCAGAAGCAAACACTATCCTCATATGTTCCCATCTCCTTATTAACTTCTGCAGCAATAACTTCAGATTCCTTGTCGTGGCCTCATTTCATTAAAATCTGTCCATCAAGAAAACACTGACTAGCCCATTTTTGCCCCGTGCCCATCCCAAAAAGAAGTGCTGAACTAGATAGAAATCCAACCCAAAAATTGTGCTGATTTTTACAACAGAAACTCTCCTAAGGGGAATATGTTTCTGGAATAATTTTGAGCCTCTCTCTGAAGTGGTTAAGAGATGGCTTATTACCAAGAGAGTGTAAGAGTAAAATGGAAGGGAAACTGAGGAAAACCACTTTTAAGTGTCTCAGAAAAAAAGTGTTTGATCCTCACATATCTCTCAAAGATGTTCTTGCTCCTATCATGTGACCTAGGAGAAACAAACAGTCAAACAGCAGGAATGGACACCTGAGATCTCATCTAAATCAACATTCCACTGGAGTTTCTCTAGCTCATGAACAAATGAAGGTATCCTAGAAACTTCATCATTTCTTCCCCTCCCGAAATATGCCACCCTTTTATTCTCAAGCTATGAGAAGATACATGCAGACGTGAAAGAAAGACTCTCATCTACACATATTTGGACAAAAGAAGAACACCAAAATGCCAGCCCTCGTTTCTAGTCAACCAATAGAGAAGAGTGAAATATAGGAACAAGAGCTATTTTGAAGGTTTCCCATGGTTACAGCTGCTATGGAAATCATTTTCTTCTCTGGGGTTTTCAAAGATATCCAAACTCGGCTTCAATCACGGTTTAAAGAAGGAGAACAAAGGTAGAACACGGACAAAAATTGCTTCTTTTATTTCAAGTTTTAAAAGATTCCAATTTGGGGTGGTTGGAGGATGGGTACAGACACTAATAGTAGTGATAACCTCAAAAGACTCCATATCAGAGTTACCCAGCAGGGGACAAAATCAATTCCTCCTGGTCTAGAGAGAAACCTGTGCTTTCTGAACCTAGACAGGGACAGATGGATCTTTTTAAAGCAAAAACGAATCATGTCACTCCCCTGTGTAAAATCCTTCACTGGCTTCCCACTGTTCTTAGGATAAAATTCTTAATCTCCATGACAGTCTGGGCGTCTTGTTTTACCTCATCTCTTTCACACTCTCCCTTGTTTCCTACGTATCAACCACTCTGGTTTCCAGCCCATCAAATATGTTAAGCAGCTTCTGCTTTAGGGCCTTTGCACATGCTGTCGTCTCTGCACCCACTTCCTCAGGCCCACCCACCCCCACCTGGTTATCCTTCAGTTCTTAGATTCAAGGGCACCTTCTCTGGTTCCCCCAGTCTGGTCAGGCCATCCTGTCCTTCCCTGTTGAGCACTTGCCACAATTTAATGAAATATTTAATTTGATGTTTCATGCTTCATGAGCATGAAGAAGCATAGCAGAAGCTTCAGGAGGGCAGAGGCTGTGTCTGTGCTTTCCCCTGCTGTGCCCAGGCCTTAGTGTAGCACCTTGCACATGCACTTGATAGATATTTATTGGATAAATAACTTAAGGGAATGTTCCAGGCTGATTCTACCTGTCTCTCTCTCCCCAATATCAAAGCATAGTATTTCTCTAAGCCCCAAACATCCCATTCACAGCAGCTTTACAGGAGCCTTGTAAATACAGACAAGAGCTACATCTTAGGTAGGGTTTAGGTTTTCAAGTCAGCATACAAGATCGGGTCAAGCAGAGTAGTGATCAAGCAGGGGCAACTTGCTCCTCATTGGACATGTGGCAATATCTGGAGATATCTTTGGTTTTCACAGCTGTCATCTAGTGTGTAGAGATCAAGGATGATGCGAAATGCCCCACAATACACAGGACAGCTCCCACAATGAAGAATTATCTGACTCCCAGATGCCAATAGTGCTGAGGCAGTGAAACCCAAATGTAGGGCAAAAATTTCTTCTCATGATCTGTTTGAGAAATGGTTTTGTGAAAATCCCTCCTTGATCCATCTGTGCCATCTTGGAGGATGACAACCATCTCTCCTGGTCAATCCCAGACAGTTTTCCTCCCATATTAAAATGAATACCATTGCTTCTGTTGAGCACTAGAGAACGTTAGTGGTTCGCACCAAAGGACCACAGTGCACTTTTAAAAAATATATGTATATTACACACTAGAATCTCACTCAGCATAGCAGGAATCTCATACCACCAGAGGCATTCAGAAACTGAAACCAACAAGAACCTGGAGATTCATGTCCTTCTTGACCTGCTCATGCTGGGGCTAGGCACCCAGAGTAGAATGGCAGACAAAAATAGCCACGCTTATCTAAATCATTAATTCTCTCTCACTCTGTCTTTCTCACAAGGATGAGTTGATTTAACAGGAACTCTTCTGTCACCATCTTGCCAAAAGACCTAGCTTTCTCACCACTGGATTCCCTCTACCTACATTCCCCCAAATGCTTCCCACTTCCATGTAGATGAAAATTCCACTATTAGAGATGCACTCCTTTGGATCCAACATTTCTCATATAAAATGGGTCTATTACCAAACTATCTTAGCAAACACAAATCCTCAGTATTTATTTTAAAGAGTGAATAGCACTTTACCTTTAAGTAGAAAGGAATTTCTTTTAACTCAGGAAATGAGTCGATATAAGAAAACTGGGCACCAAAAGATGACAGATTTTGCAAAAGGTAGAAGATTGGGTTGAATATGTGGGGCCAAAAAAGAAGTTGAGAGTACTGGAAATAGCTGTGTGACACCAGGCAAGTGACTTCAAATATCTGTGTCTCAGTTTCCCTACCTATAAAATGGCTATGGCAGTGCCAGCTTCAGAGTGTTGTAGGTGAAGATCAAATGTAATAATGGAAGTTACAAACAGTTTACAATTTTACCCAAGGCTGGCCAAGGTCCAGTTGGAAAACTATAAAATAAAGAAGAGAAATCCACTAGAGGAAGAATACTGACATATTGTGCACACAATCAGCATTCAATAAATATATGCTGAATGCTTAATTCATTCATTTCTTCATTCCAAGAGGCCTGAGTGCCTTACTAACAGAACCCTAATTTTAAACTCAGGAAGGCAATGACACTAGCTCAACAACTACATTTGCTAACTTCCCATCTAACTTTGAGATGGTCATATGACCATGTTCTGGCCAATAAGATACACACAGAAGTCACAGGTGGATCTTCTGTGAAAGGAAGATGATTCAATTGAAACATTGCTTTCCCTTTTCCTTTCGCCTTTTTTCCTGCCTCGGATACAGTATAGTGATTGTGCAGCATGGGGGACTGGGAGCTGGGCAGGAGGAAGCCACCCTGTCCCCTTGAGAACGAGAGTATACGATAAGGATGAATGACCTGAAAGAAAGAAGCATGGGTCTAAGATGACAACTTTGAGCTGGCATACCATTCCTGAATGCCCAAAAGCTCAGTATTCCCCATTACATACTAAAAACAAAAGTCCTCATTCCTTTAAGTTATCTTTTGTTTTAGGGAGAGAGGGGTCTGTGTTACTTGCAGCCAATAACTTTACTCTTCTTACCTTATAGTGCCTATACCTATTTCTGGTCATATTTTTCTCATGGCATCAACACCTGTCCTCAACCACTGTCTTAGTCTATTTTGTGTTGCTATAACAGGACACCTGAGACTGGGTAATTTACAAAGGACAGAAATTAATTTCTTTACCATTCTGGATGTTTGGAAGTCCAAGATCAAGGAGGTAGCATCTGGAGTGGGGGAGGGAGGAAAGGGGAAGAGGGACTGCACAAGTGCAAAAGAGGGGCAAATTTGTCCTTTTATAAGGGACTCACTCCTGTGATCATAGCATTAATCTATTCATGAGAGTCAAGAGTTCATGGGCTAATTGCTTCTCACTAGGTCCCACCTCCCAACCCAATTGTATTGGGGATTAAGTTTTCAACACAGGCTTTTGGGGGATACATTTAAATCATAGCAACTACCTGAACACTAAGGAGTCTAATTTTGGGGGAAGAGGGGTAGGGGGTAGGGTCTCACTGTCACCCAGACTGGAGTGCAGTGGCATGATCACAGCTCACTGCAACCTCAACATCCTGGGGATAGGCCATCCTTCTGCCTTAGCCTCACAAGTAGCTGGGACTACAGGTGCATGCCACCACATCTAGTCAATTTTTAATTTTTTTTTGTAGAGATGGGGTCTTGCTATGTTGCCTAAGCTGGTCTCATACTCCTGGGCTCAAACAGTCCTCCTGCCTAGCCCTTCTAAAGTGTTGAAATTACAGGCATAAGACACTACACCCAACCAGGACTTTAATATTTTCATCTCAGGCCCTAATCATATTCTTAAACTTAATCTAAGATACACCTCTACAATATCTCCATCAGAATGTCCTACAAGCTACCCAGTCCCATCTTATCTGAACCGAACTCATATTTCCCTCCCCAAATCTGCTCTCCTCCTCTTCCTGGCTTCCCTGTTTCAGGTATTCACCATCACCTGGTCTCCCAATGTAGAATCCTTTCCTCTCTTTCAATCCTTCAATCGCAAATCAGTCTTAAGGATTCTCATTCTGAAGTTGTTCACAGAGTCAAGCCCCACACTAGTCAAGCCCTACCCTAGTTCAGGCTGTAAGAGGGGGCAGGGGGCTGGGGGAAAGGGCAGATCCTGACAAAAAGCCTTTACAATGTTGTATCTTCCACCAAGAGTTCCAGTACCATCATTTTCTGGAGCTGACATGGTGCCTCAGGTGGGAGTTTCAATAAAGAGCAATACAATGGCCATGTATCACAACATTTAGCCTCTACATCAAAGTAGGTAATGAGTACAATTATCCAGTCCATGGAGGCAGATGTATTTTTCTGTTCTGAATTCCTTAGGTACTTGGTGGTGGCCTTGAGGTGTGGACATGTGTCGAGGGAGTATTTTGGAAGCACTTCCATCCTCCCCCTTCAATTGGAAGCATTTACATCACTGATAAATTTACGTTATACTTAGGAAATACAGTTTTTTCTCTTTCCTAACTCATACTTCATCCCACCAGGATGAAATAAAAATTTAAAAAGGCTTGTCAAAGCTCCAACAGGGTTAGCCGTCGAGAGAACCATTAATGGCGCAGTTTATTAGGCAATGAAGAGGGGCTTTCCACAAGACACAGAATGTTGCTCCCGATGCCACCTTCCTGAAATACCAACTGGCTTCTGGTATTAGACTTGCATTTGGGAATCACATCAATCCATCTCAGCTGATTTCCTCTGTGATAACTTCATGACTATTTATGGGAAACTTCAAAGGCTAGGAAATGCTAAATAAACATGGAGACAAGTTGCCGAAATGTTAAACATTTGCCCTGGACGACCCCACAAGATTTTGCTAGGGGAATTCTTCTAAGTCCATGTAAATTATCACTGGAAACCAAATGTGGTGATAACATCTTTAAAAAAAATTTTTTTTCATCCTAGGCCAGACTGAGGAAGCTTACAAACCAACACAAGAGTATTTTTAGAATGTCAGCTACTGTGAAGAAAGAAAGAAAAAAGAATATAATTATAAAATGAAAAAAATAAAACTTAGATCACTTTCTCTTTGGAAACTGTCTTAACTTTCCATTCTAGCCTGGGAACTTAGGGAATTAAAAAAAAATCTAATTAAAAGTCATTGCTGCTATTTCAGTTCAAGTGAAAGTAATATGCCTTTAAATTTTTTAGATGAATACATTTCATTTTTCAGGGCTAATCTTTCATAGCATTTTAAATTGAATGTCTTACTGTGAGTTTTTCCTTTTCTTTTTAAGTGGATGATGTTAAAATGACTTTCTCAAATACCTTTTTTTTCTTTTAATTTTAAGGAGCTAGGACAGGTGTGAACACCAGGACAAGAAAAAAATTCACAATCTTTAAGAAACAAAATATGCAGGCCTCCTTTCACAGCAGCTGTATCTACTTTGGCAGAAAACAAAAACTAAAAGTGAACTAATTGTGCAGTGAAAGAGTCAGTGGAAAAAAAGAGGTTCATTCTTATCCGGCATCATCATTAAAAACATTCCCTGTGCAATTAGATGTTTTAGCCTCAAGGAGTAGCCATTACCAGATAACATTAAAGGCATACACTCAATAATGAGATTGAGCACACAATTCTGAGCCTATAGGCTTAACAACAAAAGTTAACATTTATTAAATACCTGTTTGTCATGTGTGGTAATTAGCATTTACGGAAGAATTTAATATGTGTCAGGCACTTTTCTAAGCTTATTTATGTATTATTTGATTTAATCCCTGCAAAACTCTACAAACCTCATAGAATTTCTCTTGGATTAGAGCCTATAACAATTTTTTTGAGGAAGGCATCATTGTCTTCGTGTACAAACAAAGCAATAAGGATCTACCAAGTTAAGAAATTTGTCCCAGCTTCTCAAACCAGACAAACCTGGATTTGAATGTGGGTTCCGACATTTACCAGCAGCACAAGCTGAGCCAAGACCTGAACTCTGAGACTCAGTTTTGCCTTCTGTAAAATGGAGACTTAACTTGTAAGGCTGTTGTAAGGATGAAAGGGATAGCATATATTTAGCACTTAACACGGTAGCTGCCCACAAAATAGGGGCTCAGCCAACATCAGTTATTTTCTTTTTCTTTTCTATGTGATTATCTGTGTTTCTTTATTTGCCTTATGAGGAGATGTTAAGCCTCTAATTGGTCAACTGCCCTCACCTACTACTGAGCCCCATTAAGGAAAGAGCTATTAAACCCTTCTTGTTGCTCAAATGTGCACCCAAACCTCACGACTCCCCATAAAGAGCAAGGCCCCCCCGAGAAGATGATGCCCACCCAGTGTGTTCTTCTGCCTGTCTCCCAAAGTGTGTCACACATATGGATGGTGGGAGCACTGCGTAGTAAGACTGGTAACGTGCTTTCTTGGACCAGGTCCTGAGTGTTCAGTTTAAAAAACATTTTAAAGTTGTGCACTTGTGATTTGCATACTTATATCTATGCATGTTATATTTCAATATAAGATTTGCAAAAGGAATGTCCATGCTTGCATATCCATTGGAAGGGTCTTCATACCCAGTCTCATACCCAATCCAAATTCCATGCCTTCAACCACCACCCTCCTTAATCTCAGCCTCTGCCTCTTCCAGTCTCCCATTCCCTCAGCTACCACCTTAGAGCTCATTCTGAGTCTCCACCTTGCCTCTTGCTCTTCCCATGATCCCTTATCTTGGCACCCCACCCCAGTACCAGACCCCACATTACTCATCTTCTGCCCCTTCTCTCCTATCCCTCATGCAACTTGACCTTCCCTAGCCTCAGACTCCAGACCCCCATGGGGAGTGAGCCGCCCCAAGTCCTGTCAGCCCTCTTCTGCTCCCACTGCCTCCCTCACCATGAGGTACCTGCCCACCAGCCCAGGGCCCAACCTTTCTACCTCAGGAATTCCCATTTTCCAGGGAGAAAGAGAGTTCAGCCCTTTCTCCCTGAAGCCATGGTCCTCCTTTACTCTTACATTTGTCTTCTTTCTCCTTCTGCTCACTCTCTACTAGTTTCCTTTCTATATTAAATTCACTTTAATTTTTTGAAGCTAATTTTAAAGAAGATATTAAGTCAAAAATCACTAACTTTGATAGTGAACGCAGAGTGCTTATTGTATGCTGCACATTGGTCTTAACACAGTGCATGTATTAACTCATACAACTCTCCTAGCAATCCCCCAAGGAAGGTACTCTTCCAATCCCGACCTTATAGATAAGGAAATTGACACCGAGGCCCAGAGAGGTGAAACAGCTTGCCCAAAGACACACATTAAAGGCATACACTCAATAATGAGAATGAGTACACAATTCTGAGCCTCAGGAGTGGAGCTGGGCTAGGAACCAGGCAGATTGAGCCCGTACCACAGTTCTTAACCAGAAGCACAGCACAGATGTGCCTCTCAGCAACAGGCGAGGTCCTCAGACATGGCAGGGAGGCCTACGAATGGGTGGAAAGAAAAGTTCTAAGCAATACTGCGTTAGAGAAAATAACGGCTCTACTAGGCCTGGCCCCTTTCCAAATAGACACAGCAGTTTCTTAATAAGGTGTTCGTGATGGGTCCTGGGGATGTCCTGGGTTAGCCTTCTCCCCTCTTCAAACTCTGATTAGGAGGAGAGTTGGCAAGAAAACACTCATCACACAGTGAGGGAAGTGGGAAGGAAACCAAAGAGCACATATGTGTGAATAATATGATCATCAATGAACAGGAGGCATGGGTCAATGATCGGAAAAGGCAGAAACACACCAAGGTCCTTTGAAAAGCTCTGACTCACTTCTGGATATTCTTATTTTGACTCTGTCCTAAGGAATTCAGAGACAAAGAAGCCTCACAAAACACTTGAGTAAGGAGAACAAGTGACCAGCAAAATGCTTCTCTTTGTGAAAAGCAAAGTTTAATTTAAGAATAAAGACAACTCAACAGTACGGTTAAGAAAAGCCAAAACCTCCCCCAAACCATCAATTCTACTATATTCACTGACTTCTAAAGAGAGACAACAAAAAAACCGGTGGCAACATCCTCCCCGCTCCCTGAATTCCTCTTCTCCCTTCAAAGCAAGCATCAGCATTTTTCATCTTTTCTATGCCTTGGATGCCTTTGGGCATCTGGTGAAGCCCATGGATGCCTGCTCAAGTAAAATGAATAAAATAAAATATATCAGATTATAAGGAAAGCCAGCTACATTAGAATATAATTTTTTTTAATTTGATGAAGTAATGTATGCCCTTCTTATGTGTCAATATATAGGGCATATGTATATAATCACATATTGCACATAACTTAAGTGTATGGTATATGTTATATGGTATATCAGTCATATGTATTATAAAACATATTACCATATAGCATGTAACTCAGCATATATGTAATGATATATACTCTGACACATATATAAAACACTTGATATACAAGACCTAGCATCAAGTCTGATAACTACTGTAATTTCCAAGCAGTGATGAACTTAAACATATTTCAAGATGTCTGCCACAATTGTTATGTGATAGGGAGACATCTGGAATTTTTATTGGTGACAAAGCTGCAGGTATTGCTAATGCCATTACTGTGGTCTGCTGCCTTCATTCATATTGAGGGAAACGCTAAAGTTCAAACAGGGGTTTGTGGAAACAAAGATACAATTTTTTTTTCCTACCCAAGTTCATGGGTACACTGAGTTTTGTCTGTAGGCTCTCAGGTTAAGAAACCCTGTTCTAGAAGAATGCCAAGAAAAGGTCAGGGCTGAGGGGGGAGGTATGTCGGCTGGTGGAGGAAAGCAGTCTGGGAGGGGATTTTTTGCTTCACTGAGTCACTAATTATCACAAGTCAGCCTCCTGTCCTTTCACACTAAGCTGACTTTTCACAAAAGGCACTTCTTGTTGTCAGCCACAGGCTTAGATAGGGTCTACCCAGGGAGGCCTTGCAGAGCCTCTGGAAGCTTCTTCCCCGTCAAGGCTTAGGATCTGATGCTGAAGCTCTGATGGCTCTACTTACCTTCTTTTTACTTTTTGCTTCATTTTAAAAAATCTTCAAAGTCTTTTGTACCTACTGGCTGCTACCAATTGGTCAGCTTTTGCCCTGCCATTTTAAATCATAAGTGACTAAGAATGTAAGAAACAAGCTGGGCTCAGTGGCTCAGCCTGTAATCCCGCGCCTTGGGAGGCTGAGGTGAGTGGATTGCCTGAGCCCGCGGGTTCGAGACCTGCCTGGGCAACTTGGCGAGACCTCATCTCTACAATAAATCAAAAAAATAGCCAGGAGTGGTCCGCCTGTAGTTCCAGCTACTTGGAAGGCTGAGGCAGAAGGATCGCCGG
>CAUYQG010229373.1:0-22235 GCA_963574415.1 Tarsius wallacei | reverse complement strand
CAGGCTCGGTGGCTCAGCCTGTAATCCCGCGCTTTGGGAGGCCAAGGTGAGTGGATTGCATGAGCCCACATTTTCGAGACCCGTCTGGGCAACTTGGCCAGACATGTCTCTACAATAAATAAAAAATTAGCCGGGCGTGGTAGCGCGCACCTGTAGTTCCAGCTACTTGGAAGACTGAGGCAGAAGGATCGCCGGAGCCCAGCAGGTCGAGGCTGCAGTAGCTGGAAATGGCCACTCCACTCATCTGGGGGACAGAGTGAGACTCCAACTCAAAAAAAAAGTAAACTAGAGAGAGAAAGAGAAGGAAGAAAGAAGACTCACCTCCTCAAGGTGGAGGAGGGGGCCACGGCCAGGAAGCATGGTGACAGCCATGGCTCAAAGAGCACACGGCCACACCAGAGTCTAGCAAGGCAATGGGGCAAGTAATTTTTAATGTAATTCTAATGCTGAAGTTGTCTATAAATGACTGTTTGTCAATTTTTTTTTACTAAAGAACTCTAGTTGTAACAACTACTTTCTAAATTTTGAATAATATATTTATTTGGATTCTGATTAGCATTTTTAAAGAAAGCTGACAATATCTTAAAATTGCCTCTTTGAAAATGCCATCTTTTTTTCTAGATTATTTTATAATATCTCTTGACTATTTTTCACGAACTTTAATGTAAATTTCTTAATACCCAACATAATTGAGGTTCACTATTTCTTTTAAAGGTGTAAAATAAAGTATATTATCACTTAAAATATTCTCAGCCCTTATTTCTTCATTTATTATTTCTGTATCCTATCTTTTTTCTTCCTGGAAATCTAATTTAAAGTATATCATTAGTTCTGAGTGTTTTTTAAAATTACTTTAGCATTGCACATATATTTCCTATTATTTTGTCTCTCCAACTTATTTCTGGGCTTTTAAAAAATTTTATCTGAATATCAATTCACTAATCTCCTTTTTAGCTGTGTTTAATTTGTAGTTAAACATGATCAATGATTGATTAAATTCAATTTTTCTGTTTTAAAATTATATTTAATGAAATTTCCCTTTAGTTTGCTATTAAATTTTTAAATAATTCCTAATGCTTTTCTAACATTTTCAAATTTTCCTTTTATAATAGCATTTTTTAATCCTTGAACATAATAACATATGTATATTAAGATCTGAGTCTGATAATAGTATTATCTGAATATCTTGTCAATCTATTTGTATTTTCTGATGTTTCTGCTGCTTCTAATTTATAATGATATTTTTCTAGTTTGCCTGATTATTTTTTATTGTGTACTTGTTTATCTTTATACATATTTGTAGAAATTCTAGTTTCCTAATTTCATATTATCAATAAATTCCTCTATGATTCTTATTTGTTACTGATATTTACTTGCTGACACATGCAATTCTGTTTCCATACTAAAATAAAAAGAAAAAAATATTGGAAAAGAGTTGTATAAGATCACCCAGATGTGTTAAAGCTAAACTGCAGTCTGTGCAAAAACTTGTCTATTTTTAGTTTCCTTAATCCTAGAGTACAGCTGGTTGTAGTTTCAATAAAAAAGCACTGGATGTTTACCAGTGCCCTAGTTCTTGTCCAGCTATGGATTGTACTTTTCCCCTTAACACTTCAAGACTTTTGGATACTATATGAATGAATTTTGCCTATAAAAATTTGCAAAAGATGGAGAAATTTAGTGGCAAGTGAAAAAAATTATCAAGTGATCAGAAGGCTAAAAGAAAAACAACATAAGACCTTTGAGAAAAATCAAAAGCATTGCAGTTAAATATATTGAAAGGAGATATTCTAAAGAATGTATAACGAGATTTCAAATGCATTTATAAAATCAAGTAAGTACACACAATTATTAACTCTTTTTTTAAAAAAAAATATAAGACAATGGAGTGCAATCAAATAATTTAGACGAAGAAATGTTTTTTTAAAAAAAGTCAATAAAACAAACAAAAATAGATAATATGCATCTATTCAAAGTAAACAGGCTCTAATGTATGTGTTCCAGTATATGGAGAAACAGTTTAAAACAGTTTCTTATCTGAATCCCAATTAAACCTCAAGGACTCCATTTTTAATGTTTATTTTAAAAGTACTATTCTATAGCATTATCAATTACTTAATCACCATTTTATAGGTAAAGTTTTGTCTCTTGGAGCTATAAAAACTGATTAAGTCATATTACAGTAAAACATTTATTTGAAATTGATTTTTAAATATCAACTTACTTCATAAAAATCACTGAACTATTTTGAGTGCATTGTGTAGGCACAGATTTGAAATGAGTACCTTGCAAATAATGTGGAAATTAAAATGAAATAAATAATTAGATTATATTGGTAATGGCACTTAAATAAAAAATACATGTAATCACCAGTAATAAAAAATATTCTTTAAGAGCATATTTGTGTTAACTCTTTTGACAATTGGAGAAGAGCTTACTGATGATCACATTATAAAAATAATACTTGTGGAATATTTGTAGTTAATTTTTCTACGCAAATGACATTTTGCATGTTTCTTTGTGTGGTTTGCATTAACAAAGTGCTTTTGATTGGGGAGTTAATCCTCCAGTGATCAGAGAACTAAAAAAAAATTCATTATAGTGTTGAGGGCTGAAAATATATATACATGACCCATGGTATTATCTGTTTGTAGGCAAAAAGCAAATAGATTTCAAAGAATATTAGCAAGAAAAGAAAAAAATTAAAAACATCTATTATATATTTTAATTTTCATTAGTAGGAAGCTAACTGCAGTAACCAAAACTTTTCTTTATTCCTTCCAGGCTTAAGACTTCTGATAAAGACCAAGGTCAGACTTTACAAACACTTGAATCCTGGGAAACATTCTGCTTTGAGTTTTGCATATTGTCATATGTTCTGCTAAGACTTTTGAACCATATTTGAATTAAACGTTAAAAGACTTGCAATGTTCAAAATGTATCGAAAGATGAGAATGTAAAGCTAAACATGACATAGTCCCTGATCTCAAGGGCTTACTGTGTTATGGAGAAAATAAAACATAAACACAAGTAATATTGTAAACATTTTTAAATAGACTCAAAATATTATAAGTGCCACAGTCGAAATGTGGCAATCAATTATGTAGATCCAAAAAACTTGAGCAAATCATGAGATAAAATGTTATTTTCAAATGTTTCAGACATATTTATTTCTTAGAACCTTTAAAAACAGTTTTTCTATGACTAGCAACTTCACACAAGGGGTATTTGCTATTTTGTTTTTGATGCTGTAGCAGTTTCTAGCAAAATAATGTCTATACATTTTACTATGCGTTCTATTTTTATCTTTTCCAAGTTTTACTCTTTGAAGTTCCAAATTGCATTAATAAGCGCATAGTTTTTAAATACCTAAATCAACTCAAAATATATATCCTGGGAACTTTTAAGAATCTGGTATTTTATTTTAAGTGAGGCTGATAAAAAGCATATGTTCAGAAGAGATGAGAATGAGTTACAAATAAATCTATTATTACAATGGAAAATGTCATTCAACTTTAATTTTTATTAAAGTATGATACTAAAATAAGATCAATCAGTAAAAAAGCAAGAGACTCAAATCTGCAACAAATAATGCTATCTTTGTTAGGCTAATGGATTTTTTCAAGGAATCAATGAATACATCAAATGATAAATATATGATAAATAAATTCTGTGTCTACCCAATGACTCAATATCAGCTGGTATACTGTGATAAAATTAAATTCCAATGCAAAACTAGAGTTGGCATCAAATTCCACAGGTTTAAAGGTGAAGTCCTCTATAGTGTTCAGAAGCCAGTGCAACTAGCTAACAATTCAGAGGGTTCTCACTATGCTCTTAGGTTCAATAATGTATTAGAATGACTCACAGGCCTCAGGAAAGTGTTATACATATGATTGCAGCTTTATATGTTTTGTTTTATTTTATATTCACGTGCATGTATCTTACAGGGTTATATTGCATAATAGTGACAGCTTCTATTGAACCTGTCATCCAGATGGTGAGCGTGATACCAGTGGGTAGGTTTTCAGGCTGTATCTCTTTTAGGAGTCCACATTACAGCTTTATTATAAAGGAGACACATAGAGAAGGGTCTGCCAGGGTCCCAGACCAAAAGCTTTCTTTCTCTGTGAGGTCAGACTGTGTCACCCTTTAGCATACCACTGTATTCACCAATCAGAAAGCTCCACTGAGCTTTGAATGCAGAGTTTGAAGGTCTTATGGATGAGTGGCTCATTGTCATTTGTGTTAAAACAGCACAAATTTATAATCAGAAACTAACTCTTATGCTCTTGCCTCCCTCTTCCACATTGAAGGACCTTTGTGACTACATAATCCAGGATAATCTCCCTACCTCAAGATCTTTGAACGCAAAATCACTTTTGCCCTCTATAGCAGCATATTCACAGGACCTAGACATTAAAGTTCTAGAGATTAAGCAGTGCACATCTTTCAGAGTAAGGTGGCCATTATTCTTTCTACTCACAGTAAACTGAGTAATGTGATTACTTGGTAGACAATCTGGGATCATGAAAACGTGTGCAATGAAAAGTTATGTTATCAGAACATCGAATCTGCATTATTTGCTTTAAAAAAATACAACTTTGGTACAAATTCAACTTAAAATATTTTATTGGTAAATTCTGGCTATCACATTACTTGGTGAAAATTAGCATAACACGTTATCAGAGAAATTCTGTCTATGCTATTGTGTTTTGTGGGTCAGTTATATCAAATAACTGCAATCTTAAAAATGAAAAATAAAACTTCAATATGGGCTCATTGTGAATTTTAATGTGTCATTTAGTGACAAATTTGAGGGTTCTTTGATGAAATGGTGCTAAAATATAAGTAGGATATTGTATACCCATATAAATTATGATTGGGGCCAGTTTAATTTTTTCTGGGGTTACATATGAATGAGAAAATGGGTGTTAGCATTTTTATGAGGTCACAAAATGTCGGTTGTTGAATAATGACTATGGATAAATATCTTATCAACAGAATTTTAATTCTCCTGTTCTACTTTAAAGGAATCGCTACAGTAATGGATAGGTACTTCCTCAGTATCATTTCATCACAGGATTCTCTTTAAAACACAGTTTACATTTAACAGCCAGTTTATATTTTCACCCATTTGTATTAAAAAAATTAGATTATCTCCTTGCTATCTCTTCATTACAAATTCCTCCATATAATTGACATAGCTGTGTGATAAGGGAGATGTATGATCTGCACACACCAGGGAGAATAATAATTAATATAATAAGATGACCGTGTAATGCGTTTGTATAAGTGAAACATTGTATTATATTATGAATTGAAAATCCTACTTTATCTGATGATGTGCTGGGAGACAGAGTACTGGAACATGGCATCAAAGTTATCAGGTAGAGAAAAACAAGGAGTGAGTTCTATGGCTATAGAGGAGAGGTTTTCTCCACAAGAGTTGCCACAAATGCAGAGTCAGCTACTAAGGTACCTGTTCTAACACAACCAGACTAAATTGGCTGATGAATACATTTAAACGTGCAGAACAAGAACATAGTATATTGGCTAAGAAGGGGCGGGGGAGCTTAAAAAAGTACAAAAAAATTATGGTGAGAAAAAGATTCCACCTAATTACTGAAGAAAAGAAAAGCCTTTCACTTATCTAGAGAACTTGTGTCTCCAAATATCCTTTGCTTACTGCACTACAGAATCAGTCTTGAGGAATCAATATAGAGTCATGAAATAAACATTGACTCTGTATTTCATAGCACTGAGATGACAATTGGTTTTGTCACTCATTCTCTGGAACCTTCCTAAACATCCTAAACCTCTATTCCCTGTGCTTTATTATAGGGAAAAAGCTACCCACATTTCTGCTGATTGTGAGGATTGATCTATTTCTGTAAAATCTCTAAGATTACCTGGCAAAGAAGAGGTAGAGACCTGAAACAATTAGGACTTGAATTATTTTTTTCTCTCAACTAGCTTCTCCAGTTTGATTCTGAAGCGTGTTCATTGCGTTTTTCATTCTGAAGAAGTTTTCTGTAGTCTGTGATCTCTCTATGAGCTATCTTACTTCTTTTATTCCTTCAATAAATTACTAAAACACCACAAAATTGATCTTCCTTCTTACCATCTTCTGACTCCTTGTCCTTTTTGTAGGTTAGACAGGCAGTTAGGCAGACATGAGCAGGCTAAAGGGAAGGCTCTGGGTGGCGGCACCCAGGAAGGAAGGAATGGCCCAGGAATGCCCAATGATCATTCACTCTAGGATGACAACTGTCAACCTGTAGCTGATTACATCCTGGGAAGGGGAAAACGTAACAAAGAGGGGATTCCTTGGGGCCAGACAGGTGCACTAAAAACAAATTTGTCTGCTATGACCTTCCTAAAGTGGAAGTAATGAGCAACACGGCCATTGGGTAGGATTCCTATTGATCACCGGCCGGCACAGGTACAGAAGCCCTCAGTAATATAACATCCCAAAACCTGTGTGAAGGCCACAAAATCAGGGAGGAAGTCAGGAAGGAAAGCAAATAAAAGAAAAGAGAATGAGAAAGAAAAAGAAAGAAAGATAAAAAATATAAAATAACATTGAATAAATCTTGGGACTATTCCCAGTCAAGTCAGCCCACTTCTTTCTGTTTCAGAGTGTCCTTTTTCTCTCATGCCTAAATAAAACTTTCTCACTTTGCTGTTCTGTCTCTTGGCCAAAGTATTTCTTCCAAGAAGACAAGGACTTAGGATGTGCTGCTAAACTCTCAGGTTGGTAACTTGTTGAAATCTGTGTCTTGTTCCTATCGTCCAGTGGGACTGCTGGAGGTCTGTTTGTCAAGCTTATACACACTTTTTGTTCTTACTCCATTTTCCTACTCTTCCAAGCCTGTCTTCGACTTTCTTAACTCCATTTTCTTTGGACCCTCTCACAGGTCTAACTGTACCTTCTTGGTGCCCACAGCAGACTCCTCTTCATCCTGCCAACCCTAAGGATCTCATTCCTTAACACCAGCTCTTTTCCAACTTTAGTACTCTTCTTTTCCAAGTTCTGCTCTGAGCACCAGTGTTTATGCGTTGGTTCCAAATGTCAGCTCTGACTCGATGAGTTTCAAACCTATGTATCAGACCAGAATGAACATAAACCATGGGGAGTCAATGTCATATATTAATTATAGTCAAAAATCAAATTTTTTTGACTCTTAACATCTGAAATATCCTCTGGGTTCTTTGTATTAAATGACTTCATCATCTTTTGAATTTCTCTAAGTTAAGATCTTCAATAATTTTTAACATTTCCCTTTCCTCAATAGAGACTTCATCAATTCTTGACATTTCTTAACTTTGAAATGGTCTCTCTGATTTCAGCGACTCTGCTAAAAACTCTTTAGGGTTTCCAAGTAAAACTCTTGAGTGAGACATCAAATGTCTTCTATGGTCTGATTTTCCCAGTCTCAAGTGCAAAATTTTATCCAGACATCCTATGTCCTAGTTACATAGAAATCATTTCTATTCCCCAACCAACCTGACTACTTTTAAATAAAATATTTCCTTTCTTATATTTGTAGCACTACCTGCTAACTCTTACCTTTCTTTCTCCAGTCATTACAATTAATTCTTTAGAAGCCATTCATGGAATTTTTACACCTTCCTGAAATACGAAGTTAGGGCTAGATGCTATTGTTTTAGGTGTGTCAACTGCATATTGTTGTTTAACTCATTTTTATTTATTTTTTCAACTTATGAAGTACTTGATGAATTCATTACTTGTGACTTCCTCCTAACCAGGTGACAAAGTCAGAGTTTCCCAGCTCTTTCCTCAATACACTATGCAACACTTGAACTTAAACATTCAACAAATGTTTAATGAAGTAATATACAATTGGAATAAAAACTGTGGACTTATTTACAAAATTTCATTAGCATAAATATAAATCTTTTACAATTCAGGAAAAGCTCACATGGAGCTGTGAGGGAGAAGGACAACATCAGCCTAGGGAATCAGACAGCTTAAACAATATTTGGTAATCAATGAGGTGACAGATGCTGCAAACTGATTGCTCTCTTATTTAGGGACAAGCTATAGTCACGATATCTTTCTAACATTACAAATGTAAGTCACTAATACACTCTATGAAAGTTGTGCAGAAACTGTTATAATATAAACACAGAATCTAATTAATTTTGTGTGTCACAATTGTGAAGAAATCCAATACCAATTGTTAAATATCATTGGTCAATATATGCAAAGAGTAAATACTCTCTGGGAAGATGTGGCTATAGATGTGTATAGCCTTAAAATTGTGCCTTGATTTAAAACAATAAGGGTCAGTGTATCAGACTGAATGCCTTAGATCCAAAATACACATTTTATGGAAAATATTCAGAAAATTCCCTTTAGAATGTTATAGATTTAAAAGTCATTCACCTTTATTTTATTTTATAGTGTCATAGAATACTATTGGTGTTCTATTTCATTTTATCACAATAAAGTTTTCAATACATAAATATCTGGTAAGATGATTAAAAATTAGCAAATACTCTTAATTTTATGATTTTTATTCTTATTAACTGTCTTATTCTTATTTTTCTCTCATTTTCAAAAAAGAAAAAGAAAAATCTTCCTCCATTTTTTTTTCAAGTGTTGAATTCCCCATTCTCTTAAAATGTGGGATCTCTTAAATTTGAGATTGACAAGTATCCTGAGACATTACTTATCCAAGAAAAGAGAAAAGTGTGCTAGTCTGTGACCCCTGGATATTATCATTATTGCTGTTGCTTCTCCTAATGTCCAAGGCTACTCTGGAGGTCTTCCTTAGGTTCTTCTGGACACTTCAAGCTTCTGTCTGTCAAGCTCACAAGTGTGTGCACACTTTGGCATCAGGCTCTGTGATATTATTTATATATTTATTTATTATTTTACTTAAAAAATGTCAGGTACAAATGTGGGTTGGGTACATACACGATCATCATACAGGTAAAGTGTGAGTACCCTTATTGATGATATGTGCCCACCCTCCTCTGGCCGTGTCTCACTACTGCCAATCTCTTTCTTATGGTATTATGATAAATGTTCAAGGTCTACTTATGAGTATATGTAGTATTCAGATCTTTGTTTCTGTGATAAATCCCTGAGGATCATAGATACATTCCATTCAGGTTGCTGCAAAGTTCTTAGTTTTTTTTTTCTTTTTGGCTGCATAATATTCCATTGTGTAAATGTACCATATTTTCTTTATTCAGTCCACTTTCAGTGGGCAGCATGGTTGGTTCCATGTTTTTGCTATTGTGAATAATGCTGCAATAAACATGCATTTGCAGGTATCTTTATTTTAGAGTGATTTGATTTCCTCTGGGTATATTCCCAGAAGGTGGATTGCTGGGTCATATGGAAGGTTGATTTTCAGATTTTTTAGAAATTGTCACAGTGTTTTCCACAGAGGTTGTATAATTTTACATTCCTACCAAAAGTATAAGAGTATTCCCTTATCCCCACATCTTCTCCAGCATCTGTTGTTTTTTGCATTATTTATGAGGACCATCCTGACTAGAGTTAAGCGGTATTTCAATGTGTTTTAATTTACATTTATTTGATGATTAGTGAGGTTGAACATTTTTTCAAGTATTTGTTGGTTGCTCATATGTCTTCTGAGAAGGGTCGATTCATATATTTTGCCCATTTTTTAATAGAGTTGTTTGTTTTTTTCCTTTCAGCATGTTTGAGTTACTTGTAGATCATGGACGTTAAGCCTTTGTCAGATATACAGTTGGCAAATATTTTTTCCCATTTTGTGGGCTGTTTCCCCACTCTCTTGATGGTTTATTTTGCTTTGCAGAAGATTTTCATTTTGATGAGATCCCACTTGTCTATCTTATCTTGTATTGCATTTGCTTTTGGAGAGTTGATCAGAACTTAGTAGCCTATTTCAATTTCTGTAAGGGTGTTTTCTACATTTTCTTCTAGGATTCTTATAGTTTGCGGTTTTACATTTAGGTCTTTGATCCATTTAGAGTTTATTTTTGTGTATGGTGATAGGTAGGGATCTTGTTTCTGTCTTCTGCACGTAGTCAGCCAGTTTTCCCAGTACCATTTACTGATTAGGTTCTCCTCTATCCATTGGTTGTTGGTGGAGGTTTTGTCAAAGATGAGTTGGTTGCGGAATTGAGATTTTGCTTCTGGAATCTCTGTCCTGTTCCATTGGTCTATATGCCTGTTCTTGTATCAATACCAGGCTGTTTTGATTATTGTAACTTTATAATAGAGTTTGAAGCCTGGAAGTGTGATATCTCCTGCTTTGTTTCTTCTGCTAAGGATTGTTTTGGCTAATCGTGGTCTTTTATGTTTCCACATGGATGTCCATTTTCTGTTTTGTCATTTCCAGGTCTGAGAAGAATGATGTTGATAATTTAATAGACATTGTGTTAAATCTGCAGATTGCCTTTGGTAGGATGGACGTCTTAACAATGTTAATTCTTCCAATCCATGAGCACGGAATACTTTTCCATTTGTTTATGTCTTCTGGGATTTATTTGAAGAGTGTGTGTTCATTGTAAAGGTCTTTCACTTCTCTGGTTAGGAAGATGTCAAGGTATTTCATTTTTTTGTGGCTATTGTGAGTGGGATTGTGCCTTTTGTTTTGGTTTCTGTCTGTTTATTGTTGGTGTATAGGATTGTGACTGTCTTTTGCACATTTATTTTATACCCTGAAACTTTGCCAAAGTCCTTTATCAGTGCAGGGAGGTTTTTGATAGATTCTTTTGGGTTTTCAAAGTATAGGATCATGTCATCCATGAAGAGGGATACATTAACTTATTCTTTTCCTATCTTGATACCCTTGATCTCTTCTCTAATTGTACTAGCTAGGACTTTCAACACAATGTTGAACAGGAGAGGTGAAAGTTGGCAGCCTTGCCTTGTTCCAGTTTTCAGGGGAAATGCTTCCAATTTCTGTCTGTTCAGCAGTATATTGGCTGTGGGTTTACCATAGATGGCTCTTACTATTTTGAGGTATGTTCTATCTATGCCTAGGTATTCAAGGGTTTTTATCAAGAAGGGATGTTGGATTTTATCAAAAGCTTTTTCTACAACAAATGATATAATTATATGATCTTGTTTTTACATCTGCTGATGTATTTAATTACATTTATGGTCTTGTGGATGTTGAACCAGCTCTGCACCTTGGAGATGATGCTTATTTGGTCATGGTGGACGATTTTTGAGTTGTGTTGTTGGATACTGTTTGCAAGATTCTTGTTGAGAATTTTTTTGTTATTGTTGGATCTTTACCTGGTTTTGGTATCAATGTAATGTCAGCACACTGGAATACTATGTAGCCATAAAAAAGAACAAAATCATGAATCTCACAGCAACCTGGATGGAACTAGAGTCTATAATACTGAGTGACCTCTCACAGAAACAAAGAACTGAGTATCACATGTTCTCACTCATATAGTAGACCTTGATCATCCAACGTATTACCACAAGAAAATGACTGACAGTGGTAGGAAACTATGGGGGGGAAGAGGAGGGTGATGGGATTAATGGTAGTAAATATCTGTCTGGGGATGGGGAGACACTTCTTATCAACAAGGGTGCCTGAATGAAGCATATTTGTATACCTAACCTTTAACTGTACCTCACAATATCATAATAAAAAATATTGAATAATAATTTTTTAAAAAGACAATACAAGTGAAAAGTTTGATCAGCCTTACTTTGGCACCTTTCTAGAGCATAAGCATAGCTGTATTCCAATAAAACTTTATTTGAAAAAACAGCTATTAGGCCAGATTTAAGCTGTGGGTGTAATTTACCAAACTTTGTCTTAGATAAATCAAAGAAGCATAAAATAAAATGAAGAGGAAAAAGAATAAGAAAAGGGGCCTTGCATTCTTTAGGCCTTCTTATCCTTTCCAAACCATCATATAAAACACTAATAAATAGGTACATATGCTGTGAAACTTTCTCTTCCTTAATTATTGATCTCTCTATTGACAGTTATTTCACTCTACTATAATTATGCAAACATAGATCTATCTCACATACTACGTTCTTGGGAGAAGGCAACACATTTTATTCACCTTTGTAAAGACATTTTAGGAATGCAATCATGAGTCTAGAAAAAAAATGTAAGCAACAAAAAGGACTTATCTGACATCAAACCATATTCAGTTTTGAACTGATCAGACTTATTTTATCATTGTCTTGAGACATTTTTGGCTATAAAGGAAGTGAAAGACTGTCCAAGAAGAAGATGATGGGGAGAGGGATCTGTAAATGCCTAACATAAAGTTCTAAAAACTGACTAAAAATGGACTTCAAATGGTGTGTCCAAGAGTGGCAAATATGGTAAGGGCAAGGAGAATAGAAGTAAGATGTAGATAATGTATGAGAAAGAAAGGAAATATGATTTTTTTTAAATACAAAGATTGAGCCAAGTGTGGTGGCTCACACCTGTAATCCTAGCACTTTGGGAGGTCAAGACAAGAGGACTATTTGTGTCCAGGAGTTCGAGACCAGCTAAGCAACATAGTGAGACCTCATCTCTACAAAAAAACTAAAAAATGTAGCAGAGCATAAAGGCACATGCCTATAGTCCCAACTACTCAGGAGACTGAGGCAGAAAGATCACTTGAATCCGGAGGTCAAGGCTCCAGTGAGCTGTGATTATGCTACTGCATTCCAGCCTGGGCGACAGAGTAAGACTCCAATTCAACTCAATTCAACTAAATAAAAATAAAGATTATTGATGCAAATTTAAGATTAATTTGATACATGAACACAGTCTATTAGTTTTGATCATTCTAACTGGAAAAATGCAAATATGATTTAAGTTCATAGTCAAATGATTAGATGACACCTCCTCAGGAGCAGAAAACGTCTCTACCAGACAGACAGTAAGGTATTAAGAAGCTGTTCGATAGAGGTGTTGATGAATGGACAAAGAATCTGCTCCCTCAGAAATTTCTAATTGTTTCATTTGGATTGTGTCAACTGAACAGAATTTTAAAAATTAAGGAAAGACAGTATTTTTCTGCTGCAATAACAATAGAAAACACTGTTACTACTGACAAAAAAAGAATATGGGTATAACCTGTCAGGTTCTTCAAATTTAGAAAATGTGTTCAATATAAAGTGAGATACATATTTCACATGGTGTTTTTGTATTTCCTTTGAGCAATTTATAGTAAATAGATTCAAGCTTTTTCCGTTGTGTCTCAAAATCCCAATTCTAATGTGGCTTTTTATATTCCCCAATGTTGCTGTGTTTCCAGGCCTTTCATTTTTCTTCCATCTTATCTCAAGGCTGAAAGAAGTTTATCATATTATTAGACAACAGAGCAGAACAAAACAATATATCAAGCCTCAGCACTTGGTATTATTTTGCAGAGAAACCAGGTGAATTCTCTTATTATGTGATTAGAGAAACAGAAGAGGATGTCCCAGGTACCCCATTTCAGAAATTGAAAAGAGTTGATATGCTTAATTAATGGCAAAGGGAACAAAAATACAACAAATAGATTAGAAAGCAAGTAATTAAAACAAATATGCAAAGCCTAAATCCTGAGAAAAGAGATTTATTAAACAAACCTCAGGAGCATGTAGGGTGGAAATAAATTCTGATGTGATATATGAATTAAGCACATAATAGAACATTTTATCCAGTAATAAAGGAGCGAGACTCTGGGACCAATTGTTGTGTTTTAATGTGCAAAATTCTGTCATTTCCACTAACATAAAGATATGTTACAATATGATCCTAGCAATTCACCTTTATTGATCATAAAATGGACCCATGAATTTATGAGGTTGAGTTGTGTCTAAAAATAAGTATCTTAAACATCCATAACCACATTTTTTTCAAGGAATGGTCCAAAAAAATTAACCTTTGTCATTTTAAAAGCACTCCATAAATAAATGAGCACAGAGAGAATTATTTATTGTTATTACCCAAATAAATTTCAAAAGAAAATTAGAAGCAGCATCATCAAATCTTTGGGAATGAATACTGGGATTGTTTCATCTTTGATTTTGGAAATCAATGCATATTGGCTATGATTTATGAGACAATTCTGAACTCATCTTGTCACACTGAGCTCAAAATGTGTCAGAAAGTTGTCCTGTGGTATTTATAGATATAAAACACAGCCGAAGTACTCATTCAGCTACATGCTCTGGATGATTATTGCATGCCTCAAGTGGGTAATAGGAGACACAAGAGATGTAGACCACATGAGAAATGTTGTCATTTTCTTCACATGCAAGACCCAAAGCACCATCCGATTATAAAATGGAATGTGCATACTGCAGGAAATGCAGCCACAATCATGAGCTAGGGTCCTGCATGCCTGCAAAGCAGCACAGCAAGAGTCTGTGCTAAACACGGGGCTAGAATTTGGGGCAACCCAACTTCCCTCAGTTTTTACCTTTAAAGTTATATTTTTGGTCTGGTGATACTAGAGTCCTAGCTCTTAAGTTTTTCAGAAAAAAATTAATAGTGTCATCATAATTCCTGAAAACATGTTTCTTTTTAACTATTTTTTTTCTGTATGTGCTACTATGTAAAGCAAAGAGAAATTCATTTCAGCTGGACTCAATCAGTTAAATGTTTGTAGATCAACTATGTTAATGTCTGGAAACTTACCCTCATGGAGCTTATTTTTTTAATAAGGAAATTTGAATGAATCTTGATATTAACAGTAAAGTGAAATTCAGTTTAGACATAGAAACCTTTTGAATTAGTGAAATTATGATAGAATATAAAGCATTTATTCAATGTGGGACTGTTATTCTGGCTGTCATTTGTAAGAGAAAAATAAACCTTCATTTTTAAAGTGTTTTGGTTTAATGGATAGAGATGAAAATACTATACATAGACCAGTATTTTTTTGCATTTAAAAATGAACACTTCTGGAGCATTTAAAAGTTTACTCTATTTATATTACTGACATTAAACATTTAGCAAGTTGAAACTATCTGAGAAATGGTGTTTGCACTGCTAATCTACATAGTCCTGTTTTTCTCCTTGAATGTGTGCATTTTCAAGTAGGACAAAGGAAGAAAGCCAAAATGCAGAAATGAAAAAACATTTGGCATTTTCTGAGACTAACAGGTTATTTCCAATTTGGCTGGTTGAAAGAATTCCTGAAAGAGAGAGGAGGAGCAACAAGGAGGGGCTACCTGGAAACCTCATCCTAGTTATAAAGATGTAAGGCAGGTGCACTGAAAATAAAGGAGCCAGCAGGGGCTGGAGAATTAGAAATACTTTGTGTAGCAATTTAAATAAAAGACTTTTCTCCCCCTCAGATATACAAAATTTTGTTCCAGTTTGTTTGACACAAAGCTTACAGACTCAAGTCAAATTGTTCAAGACAAGAAGAATAGCTTTGTGATACTGAAAGATGCCAGAGTCCTTTAAAATCCTTTCAGTGTATAGAATACATTTCAGGATTGCTTCTCCTGGAGTCAGCTGACTTATGCATGCTAAAATTGTACAGTCTTTATTTCCCACATCAAGTGCATTCAAAATCCTTGACCACACTGTACACAGTGCTAAAGGAGAATAGGACTCTTATAGTGGTCTCATATTTTCTTCATATTGTCCTTGAAGTTTAAATAACAAAAATAAACAAAAAGTTTAAATCAATGTTTCATATGATAATTTACAAAGACACAAAATTCTATTTTTCTGTGGAATGGCCCATATGTTGAGACTAAAACATTTAATGGATCAGTTAGAAGATAATAAAATAGAGGATTATATTTTATTTTTTCTCTCAATTAAACTATTTATGTTGTCTCAAGTTAACTATACCTGCTATAGAGAATAAATCATATTTATTGCTTATCTTATGTTTGTACTGTATTTCACACAGAAGTTTTAGTTTCTATAGAAAATACACTGCTGTTAAGCTCAAGATTCTCATTATAGTTATATTAAACTTTACCACATAATCAGAATTGAAATATTAACCTCCATGTTCCATTTAATTCTGTCATGTATCCAATTATTACATCTTTTGAAACTGATATAGCAAGACATATGTACAAAAGGAAGGTATTATTACCTCAAATGTTGAAATTAAGTGATCAAAGTCACCAAAAACATACAGTCAGGAAAGGACTGGCCCTTTAATAAATAGCATTGGGAAAATTGGATAGTCAAATGCCAAGGAATGAAATGAGATTTCTAGCTCTCCCCACATACAAAAATCAACTCAAGGTGAATCAGACTCAACCATAAGATCAGAAACTATGAAACTACTAGAAGAAAACATTTGGGAAACGCTATAGGACATTAGTGTGGGTGAAGGTTTTTTTGTGTAAGACCTTAAAAGCACAGACAACCAAAGCAAAAATAGACAAAGGGATGACAGCAAGTAGAAAGTTTCTGCACAGTAAAGGAAATAATCAATAAGGTGAAGAGACATCCCACTGAATAGGAGAAACTGCCTGTCTGATAAGAAATTAATAGTCAGAATACATCAAGAGGTCAAACAAATCAATAGGGAAAAGAACAGTCATTTGATTTTAAAATGGGCAAAAAAATCTGAATAGACATTTCTCAGAAGAAGAAATACAAATGCAAGTAAGACTTTTAAGTTGGAGTTTTATATTGTTAAGTCCACCCTAAATTTTCACAATGAAAATATCTCCTGCAGCAAATGTGAGCTTTAGTAGAAAGTAGAAATCAGACTACATTACCAGATCTTCATGCATAAGGTCACAATGGGGTATCAGGCTTAAAAGCAGGATTTCTTAACTCTTTCAGAACATGGCACTAATCAGATAAAAAGGCATTAGCTTTCAGCAGAGACGATCATGGAAGGCATCAATGTGGAGCATGGTCATTGCCTTAGGAAAATTTTCTATCATTCTAACCAGTGAATAAAATAAGACTTTTTCAATATAAAAAGTCCTTGTTCTATATTGACTTTTTCAATAAAAAAAGTCCTTTTTCTCCAGTAAAAATATGGCTTAATACCAACTTCTCGTTCCAGGGAAAAAAGCTGAATTTTAGAAGTCCCTTCTATTCACGATTACCAGTTGACAAATGCTAGAGACTATGTGCTTCAAATGAATAATACACAGTTTCCTTGTAAGAGATAAAATCTCAGGCAAATTGAAAAATAATATGGCTGAACAATGACCGGGTCAACACTGAAATCAAAGAAGAAATTGAAAGAGTCCTGGAAACAAATGAAAATGAAGAAACATCTTACCAAAACCTCAGGGATGCCATGAAATCAGTTTTAGGAGGAGAATTTATATCTCTACAAGCACACATCAAGAAAATGGAAAGACCACAAGTGAGCCTAACAAACCACCTAAGGGAGCTGGAAAGAGAAGACCACCAAAACTCCAACTTTAGCAGAAGAATCCAAATCACAAAAATAAGACCACAAATACAGGACATAGAAGACAAAAATATCATAGAAAATATCAACAAAACAAAAATCTGATTCTTTGAAAGAATTAACAAGATTGATGGGCCCCTAGCCAGAATGACCAAGAAAAAGAGAGAAAAAGCCCAAACAGACACAATCAAAAACACAAAAGATCAAGTCACAACTGACCCCAAAGAAATACAAAAGATTATCAGAGATTACTATGTACACCTATATGGAAATAAACTTGATAACCTAGATGAAATGGAAGACTTTCTGACATCACACAATCTACTCAAGTTGAAACAAGAAGACATCGAGACACTGAATAGACCAATAACAACCCAGGAAATTGACTCTGTCATACGAAAACTACCTACAAAAAAAAGCCCTGGACCAGATGAATTTCCAGCAGAATTCTACAAAACATACAAGGAAGAGCTGATACCAATCCTACTGAAAGTATTACAGGCAATTGAGAAAGATGGAATTCTCCCCAAATCATTTTACGAAGCTAACATTACACTGAAAAATAATATGTACCATGGATTATATATACTAATTTGTAGGTTCTCTTCAAATGCAGTAAATATTGGTATATCAATGGAGTTACAGGCTACATCTCTTTCCAAGGATAATCTTGCATTAGTCAGATGGTCTGTGAGATTCTCTATATATTTCAAGAGATGGATTCAAAATGCTGAAATTTTGTTTAGAATTTTTATGTCTATATTTATGAGGCATATAGGTCTATAGTTTCCTGTTCTTGTAATGTCTTTGTCTGGTTTTGGTATCATAGTAATACTAGTCTCATGAAATGAGTTGGGATACATTCACTCCCATTTCTATTTTATAAAAGAGACTAAGCATAAATAATGTTCTTTTGTTTTGGTAGAATTCAATAGCCAAGTCATCAAGGCCTGGATTTTTATTTCTGGAAAGGTTTTTGACTACACTTTCTTTAGTAAATATTAAGCTAAAAGGGTTATATATGTTTTATTAAGTGAAATTAGAAACTGTGTCTTGACCGGGTGTGGTGGTTCAAGCCTGTAATCACTGCACTTTGGAGGCCGAGGCAAGAGGATTGCCTGAGCCCGCAAATTTGAGACCAACCTGGGCAACAAGGTGAGACCTTGTCTCTACAATAAATCAAAAAATTAGCCAGGTGTGGTAGTGCGGGCCTGTAGTTCCGGCTACTTGGAAGGTTGAGGCAGAATAATCGCTGGAGCCCAGGAGGTTGACGCTGTGGTGGTCGTGAACTTGCGACTGCACTCCTGCCTGTGTGACGGAGTGAGAGTCCAACTCAAAAAAAAAAAAAAAAGAGAAGAAAGAAAGAAAAGAGAAACTGTGTGTGCTTAAGAAATATTCTGGCTGAAGATGCTTATATTCCTTACTGTGCTTTTAATAACATAACTGTAGAATCTATATTTTATCCCTGCTATCATTCATGATACATAAAATTTATTTCCTTCCTGGCCAATCTGGTAAGAGGTTTATCAATTTTGCTGATCTTCTCAAAGAACTAACATTTTTATTCATTAATTTTCTGATTGCTTTTCTGTTTTACTTATTTCTGCTCTTTTTTCTTTTTTTTTTTCATTTTCTTTGTTCTTATTTTCCTAGTGTATGGACACTGGAAAATTGATTTTAGACTTTTCTTCTTTTCTAATATAGCATATCAGTGCTTTCAATTTTCCTCTAAATACTGAATCTAGCTAACTCAATCATCCACATTTTAATGCCTATGTTTTCACACTCATTCAAAATACCACCAAATTTCCCCTTTAGTTTTAATTTTACCCATGGCAATGTAGAATAAGATTATTAAATTTCTGCAATTTGAGAATTTTCCAGATTTTTTTTAGGTTATTGGTTTCTAATTTAATTTTACTGTGGTTGGAGAAATACCTGCAATACTTGAATTTATTGAGACATTTATTATCCAGAATATAGTCTATCATGGTACATGTTTTGTATCTGCTTGAAGGGAATGTGCATTCTCTTATTTTGGGGTGGCATGTTTAATAAATATCAGTTAGGTAATTTTGAATGACATTTTATCTTCTATTATTGACTGTTTTCTTGTCAATTATTGAGAGGCATATTAAAATACATGACTATATTTTGTATTTGTCTATATTTTTATTTCAGTTTTATCAAGTTTTGATTCTTTATTTCTGATTTTATCTTATTAGATACATACATGTTTGGAATTGTTATGGTTTCTCAATCAATTTGCTGAAGAGTCTCTTTAATCATATATTGATATAGTCATTCCAGCTTTATTCTAATTAGTATTTGCATGGTTTGTTTTTATGCCCATCCTTTTTCTTTTGATGTATTTGTACCTTTATATTTAAAATGTATTTCTTACAGGTAGCATAATATTAGGTCTGACTTTTTAAATCATCTGACAATCATTGTCTTCTAACTTCAGTCTTTTGATCATTTATGTTTAAAGTAATTGTGTTGATATGGTCAGTTTATATTTACTACTTGTCATTTGTTTTCTATTTACCTTTCAGTTCTTTTTCCTCTTTTACCTAATTTTCTGCATTTTTTGGATTGAATAACTTTATGATTTCATTTTATATCCTTTATTGAATTATTAGATACTGCATTATTTTTTCCTTTTTCTTCTTTTTTCTTGATGTTGTAGAATTTAGAGTATATATCTTCAACTAATTACATTATACATTCAAGTAATATTATATACAAAAATCCAACATGTGGCTTAAACAGTTAGAAAAATAACTACAAGAAAAGGGAATAAAAGTCCAAAGAAATAATTAAGTTTAAAAATATCTAGTGAGCCAGGCTCGGTGGCTCAGCCTGTAATCCCGCGCCTTGGGAGGCTGAGGTGAGTGGATTGCCTGAGCCTGCGGGTTCGAGACCTGCCTGGGCAGCTGAAACCTCATCTCTACAATAAATAAAAAAAAATTAGCTGGGCGTGGTAGCGCGCGCCTGTAGTTCTGGCTACTCGGAAGGCTGAGGCAGAAGGATCACCGGAGCCCAGCAGGTCGAGGCTGCGGTGGCCGGAAGCGGCCACTGCATTCCAGTCTGGGTGACAGAGTGAGACGCCAAATCAAAAAAAAAAAAAATCTAGTGAGAAAACAGTAATATTGATAGATAAATTTTAAGACTTTATTCTTCAAAAAATTAAATAAATCACTAATAGTTTATCAAGGGAAAAGTGAAAATAAATAAGTGCAGAAAATATGAAAAAAGAGGAAATTACTAGAGAAAAATATTTTTTTAAGTCATAAAAAACTATTCAAGTCTGCTGATAACTTTGAAAGTCTGGATAAAATGGGTAATAGTCTAATGATTTATAATGTACCAAAACTGATTCAACAGACAAGATAAAGTCTAAATAAATAAATATTCATAGAAAAAAATTAAAGAAAAAAGACAAATTTTCATGGATGAAATACTTCTACTCTTTCAAAGAGCATTACAATTGTTCTTTTTTTTTTTTTTTAACTTCCAGAGGGGCATCTAAGATAGTCATTATGAAGCAGCAGACCAGCATCTCTCTCACTGAGTCAGTCAGAGTAGGGATTCAACCATCATTAGATGCAGGGACCCCGAACAGTTTTGGATGGGTGAAGCACCCTACACCCAACAGTGGTCTCTTTGAACACATAAAGACCAGAAAGCAAAGTGCAGAGATGGCAGATTTGCATAGGAACTGAAGCCCTGTCCTGTGTAGGAGGGAGGTGAGTGATTCTGACATGCTCTGGGTCAGTTTCTACCCCATCCATGTACAAGTTGTTGGTCCAAGACAAGAAGAGTGCTGGTCAAGGAACACCAGTGGGCGACCTAAGCCCAAGTGGAACAGGCAACAACCCGTGCTTAGATAGCCCCCAAGTGCATGCCTTCTGCCAGTGGAGCACAGTGGCTGGCTCCCAGGCCAGAAAAGCTCACCTGCAGGTTATACTCACCTGGCACTCACTGCCAACATCTGGTGGCCAACCTCCCAAGATCAGGAAAGATCACCTACCATCCTTGCACACCCACAGGGTGGATTACCCCATGACAAGAAACTCACTCTCTTTCAAGTACTGAACGTGTACCTAACTGGGGAGGGAGCAACATGAAATACACCTGAAATTTTTCCCAGTGAAAAGGTTTCTGGGCTGCAAACTATAGCCCATTCCCTCCACCCATTCCACACAGAATACTTGCAGCCAGATCTGAAAACCAACTTGACTGGATTAACTTGGGAAAAATTCTGCACCAGACGGGCCTTTCTCCAGATGGAGCAAGGAGCAGAAGTGAGTGCCCCTCTCTCTGTCAGTGAGTGATCTATATTGAATGACAGAAAGGGCATTAGAACAGAGGGTCACAGACTAGCTTCAGAACAACAAAACCAAAGAGGAAAGACAGAGAGGGAAGAGTTGCTTTTCACAAATGAGAAAGAATCTGTGAAAAAACACAGGGAATCCTAAGAGTCTTAAAGAGACAATGTCTGAAAAAGCAGCTATCAGTGCATAAACAATGGAAGCCTCCCATAATGACCTGCTCCAGATGACAGTCACAGAACTCAGAGACTGAATTGAATAAAGAGAACCGGGAAAAACTCGAAGCAAAATTGACCGAAGTTATATAGGAAGTAAAAACAAGGTCGATCAATTTCATACAGGCCCATTCTGAAATACTGGAAATAAAGAACTTCATTCCGGTATTTAAAAACACAATATAACAGTAGGGATCAGGATCAATCAGGCATATATTTGACTTCTTGATATAGTAGCACACCTTTTGGAGGCTTTGTTCATTCTTTTTGAGCCATTTTTCTATGTTTTTGACAGACTGGGTTAGTTCCATATTTTGGTCTTTAAGATCTGAGATTCTTTTCT